>JAJPUD010006835.1:0-32634 GCA_023553655.1 Myrmecobius fasciatus
ATGGCTGAATAAATTATGGCATATGAATGTTATGGAATATTATTGCTCTGTAAGAAACGACCAGCAGGATGATTTCAGAGAGGCCTGGAGAGACTTGCATGAACTGATGCTGAGTGAAACGAGCAGAACCAGGAGATCATCATACACAGCAACAACAGTATTACATGATGATCAATTCTGATGGACATGGCTCTCTGCAACAAAGAATTGTCTCAAACCAGTTCCAGTTGTTCACTGAAGAAAACCATATACACCCAGAGAGAGGGATATGAAATATGGACCACAACATAACATATTCATGATCTCTATTGATATTTGCTTGCATTGTGTTGCCTTTCTCTGATTTTCTTTTTTTCTTGTAGATAGGATTTTTCTTGCATAACTTGTCAAGTAATTCAACATTATTAACAAGTCATGGACTTCCTGCAATTTAGGGGAGGAGAGGGGACTGGGGGTAAAATTTGTAATGGAAAACTTTGTAAAGATCAATGCTGGGGAACTACACATACATATGTTATACAAATAAAAAGCTTTAATAAAAAAAAGAAAAGGAAAAAAAAGAAAAAAAGAAAAAGAAATAAATAAAAGAAATTGGCAAACTCTACAAGTCATCACTTGATTTTTTTTATCATCTAGACCTAAATTGATGGAGGAATTATAAATAATGCAGATTTAAATGGTTTTGTATATATATTTTTGAAGAGCTGTTTGTTAAACATTTATCAGCACATCCCTTAACATAGGAGAATAGGAAGAATAGTAGACTTCCAATCCCTGAGCCTCAATCTTAACCCTAACACTTAGCAGCCTCATCTCTCTTGAGTCTCATAACCTGAATTTTGGTTTCTACATCCATAAAATAGGAATAATCATGCATGTACTATGTACTTAATAGTACTATTGTGAAAAAAATTCTTTGCAATTATGAAAATGCTACAAAAGTATGAGTTGTTAGCATTTATTCTTATGTCTCCAATTTGTCTTAGTATTGCCTTGTACAGGCCTTTATTATAATAAATGATTTTGATTTCCCTAATTCATTCATTCATTCAATACTGACTAAATATTTTCAAAAGTTCATAAGGACTACTTGTACCCAACCTGTAGTAGAGCCTTCTGGATTTATGTTGGTCTGATCAGCTACAGTAAGACACACTGTACCTTAATGCTTCTTGCCAACAACATGATGTCTTTTGGGTTCTCCTTGATTATGATGGATAATAATAAACAAAAAAAATCTACTATGTGCAGAGTACTGTACTCAACTCTGAGAGAGATAATTAAGATGTAGTTTTGTTCTCTAATGAACCTTGGTCAAAATGGCTTTCTTTCCTCTGAGACAGTCCAGACTAAACCTCCTAAAATGGATTTATGATTTTAATAGTCGAGTTGATTTTTGAAAAAGTATAGATCTTTATCTGTTGCACTCAGTCATTTAGACCTATTTTATGGCATTGCAGATGGTTTTTTCTCTTTTATCCATAGTTTAGTCAATAGCTTTTTAGCCTATTGTTTTACAAAAGAAAAACATCGTCTTCTGGCAACATAGTCACATTTGAATAGCTGATACTTCTGCATAGTGCAGGAGTAATAAAGAAGGCATACTCTGCTTTGACAGGCAGTTAAATAAGTGAGAAGCAGAGTCAGCTGAACCTGCAAGAGCAACAAAGCTTCTATTCCACATACTCAAGAAGATGCAAAAGCAGGTAATTAACATTTTTCATCCCTGCTCCATAGTTTAGTAGCAAAGTTGAAAAGCACATTCTTCTCATGGAAATCTGACAGGGAAAAAATCAGCAAATGGAGCTAGCAGAATATATTTAATTTAAAAGCTGTCTGGGGCATTTCCATGTCATTCAAATTATACTTTGCTTTCATTAAATTTTAGCAGTACTGATTAAACCAAATGAAACTCTTCATTGAGTTAAAGACACTGCATGCCATGCAATGCAATTTGTTCTCACTTAAAGTTAAGATGTTTTTCACTTGAATTAAATAACTGTAAATCACTCTGACTTCAGAGTTATGAATTTTCTGATTGCAGTAAGGCCATAGGATATACCAAAATTCCCATTCTTTCTTCCTTATTTTGGTTGATGGTACTACTATCTTATTATCCATATTATAAACTTTAGGCTAACATAATATCAAAGACCTCTTGAAGCTCTAAAATGTTATGAACTGTGGGGTTTTTTTTTGCTATTTTATTCTCAATACCAAGTTAGTAACTAATTAATTACCATCTATCTGTAGGAAAGAACTTTCTATTATGCAATGCTTATAATACTATTAAAATAATTATTATTAATAGTTGATCATTCATGGTACTCATTTCCTATGACCTACTCCTCTATACCACTTCAGCCATACATAAAGATAGTTATATATTTCAATGTGCCCTCATCCACAAATGCTCTACTTCCATGTTCATGAATTCTGAAATTTCATTATCTGATTACAGTTTGTCATTATGCTTCACCCTCTACCTTAAAACCCCAGGTCTTACTCTTTGCCCACAAATGTTTGCTCTCCAATTCCCTGACCCATTGGTTCTTTCCCAGGACATTAGCCATATGCTAGCCACAGTTTTGCTCTATCCACATCTTGATCCCTCAATGAACCAACGAACTCTTGAATCCCTCTTGTCTTTACTGTATCAAAAATCTTGGCCTTCTAAACTTTATCCTTGGATCACTTCCACCTTCTTCTACCTTCACTCTGTCAATGAATCAGAACTGGCCTCTAACCTGTGGGTAGCACAGCAGGTTAAAGACAGCAAAATCAGAAATCAAAAATTAGTTTAATTTCAAAATGAGGGGAAAGGCTTGCAAGCGAGGAGATAGATTAGACATATGCATAGGGGCTCCTCATCAGTGGGGCTTTAGTATGGCTAACTTAGATGTATATATTTCAGAAGAGACAAAGAGTCAAACAGTGCAATGTTGCAACAGTGGTAAGGCGTAACAGCAACAGTGAAGCAAGGTTGCCAGTGACAAAAAGTCCCTTCATGGCAGGATTTTCTATTTGGTTCTGTTGGTGCTTGTCCAGGCTCACAGACTATCACTTCCACAAAGTGAGTGCAAAGGACTTTTGCTACCCAAAACTTAAAAGCAAGCATAGCTTGCTTGCTGGATCTTAGCTTTGGAAAACAAGATATCTCTTAATATCTTGACAACTCCTACACACATACTATTTAATGAAGGAGGAGAAAATCATGCAACTATGCTGCGTCCACTAAAAATTTTATGTCAGATAACTTCAACTAGGTCTAATTCCTTCTCACCTTCAGGAGTGCCCCTCTCAGCTGAGAATAGTCTCATATTATACTGAAAAAATGGAGATCTCATATTTTACTGAAAAAATTGAAACCCTCTCCTAAGAGTTCTCTCTTTTCTTCTCTTCATCTCATATCACTCAGATGCTTTCTATGAAAATCTCTTCTTTCACTTATGCCTCATATTAAAAAGTAATTTTTCTCCTTGCCAAGTCAAACCTTTCTTCATGCACAATTGATTGATTCTATCTTATCTTCTTATCTCCAACAGTTTGTCCCCTCTGTTAACCCCATAGTCTTACTTACCTCCAATTTTTGCCCTAGTCAATAGCTATTTCCCTCCTGGTTATGTTGTTTCTCCACAAAAACAAAACAAAACAAAAAAAAAACTTTTATCTGATTCATCCATTTCTGTCATTTATTATTCTGTATGTCCTCCCTTTTGCAGCTAAAATGCTTGAGAAGAATGCCTTCAATAGGTTCCTCCATTTTCCCTCTTCTCTCTTCTAAATTCTGGAGTCTAATCTCAGCATTCAAACAAAATTTGTTCTTTATGAAGTTACTAGGGATCTCTTAATTGCCAAATCTTAAAGACCCATGACCTTTTCTCTTCATACATCTCTTATCAATTTCCATGTATTTAATTACCATCTCTGTGGAACTTCTCAGATTTACCTATTCAGCCATCATCTCTCTTCTAATCCTTAGTCCCATATCTCCATCCATATATTGGAAGTCTCACATTAGATATTCTGTACATATCTTAAGGTCAACATATCCAAAATTGAATTCATTATTCCCCTTTCCCTCAAACTCCTCCTTCATTTAATCTCTGTTTGCCTTAATCCTCTAGAGAAGGAAATGGCAAATCACTCCAGTGTCTTTGCCATGAAAACCCCATAAATTGAACGGCATGAAAGAATAGCAATAATCGAGTATCAAAACTTGTATTCATGGTAATCAAGAAGAATTTCTAATGAAAAATGGAAATTGTATACTGTAAACAAGTTTGGATTTATACCAGAAATGTAGGGTTAGTTCAATGTTAGGAAAATTATAAATATGAGACCATATTAATAATAAAAATTAAAATCTTATCAATAAATAGAAGAAAAGCAACAAAAATAACACCTATTATAAATATTAGAAAATAGGAATAAATGAATTTTTCCTTAAAATAAGTACCTGTATTAACTTAAAGCCACAATTCAGAATTATTACTAATGTGGATAAATAGAAATCTCTTCTGAAAAGAAATCAGGGATACAATCAATATGTCCATTAACACTAGCACTTTTATAGAGTGCTAAAATTTTTTGCTATGTCAATAAAATAAGAAAATGAAATTGAGAAAATAAGCATAGGCAAAGAAGAAATAAACTGTTGCTTTTTTTTGCAGATGAGTTGATTTAGAGGACCCTAGAAAATTAGCTAAAACATCAACTGAAATTTCATTAAAGTTGTAGAATGTAAAATGAATCCATGTAAATATCAACATTTCTAGATATTACAAAGAAAACCAATCAAATGAGATAGAAAGAAAAATTCCAGTAAAAATAACCATAGAATGTATAGATTACTTAGGAATCACTCTATCAAGACATAAATTGAAACTATATGAATTCAACCACAAAACACTTTTTTACATAAAGACAGATCTAAATAGAGATAATTTAATTGTTTCTAGGGAGACCAATCCAATACAATAAAAATGACACCTAAATTAATATATTTATTCAATGACATCAAATCAAATTACCAGATAATAATTTTATAGAGCTAGGAAAAAAGTATAACCAAAGAAACAAGAGTTCAAGAATCTTAAGAAAAAAGATGGGAAAAAACGGGAAGGAAAGGAAATCTAGTAGTATCGATTTCAAACTATGCTATAAAGCAGTAACCACATAAATGATTTGATACTGAGCAGCAAACTCACCTCATTGGGAGATCCTGAGCCCCCATGCAGTGGAGGAGGTAAACACCAATACCAGGACCCATCCCATGTGTCAGCATAAACATGGGAACAGACAGATTACAGCTCTAAGAATCATTAAATGCTTCAGTCCCGGGCAAAGCCCCAGGTAAAGAGGCAATCTCTAGTCACTAGACTCCATTCCCCCCAGCCTCTCTCTCCTCCCTTTCCCATACTTCAGTGTAGTGCTGAGGAAACTGAGAAACACCCTCACAGGTCTCAACATAAGCCAGATATCAGCAGTAGATGTAGATTCAGCCCCAAGCAAGCTGCCAGATTTCCAGGAGCTAGTGCTCCAGAAGCACCAGCTATCCAGACTCCCCTCTATCTCCATGGCATGATATGCAAGTGAATTCAATTTAAGTGAGAATGAGCTGTACAAAGCTGTACAAAGTACAAAATTTTGATTTCAGACAAAACTAAATTAAAAATAGATCTAATTAGAACAGATAAAGAAAGAATCTATATCTTGCTAAAAAAAAAGTACTATAGATAATAATGTAACATCAATTCTAGGCATATATGCACCAAGTGATATAGCATCCATATTCTTGAAGAAGTTAAGTAAGTTACATGTTCATGACCAAACAAGAGATAGACTATATATGTAAAATAGGTAATTTTAATTATTTTCAATTAAAAAGCTTTTGCCCAAACAAAATCAATGTACCCAATATTAGAAGGAAATCAGAAAGCTAGGAAACAATCTTTACAGCAAGTTTCTCTAATAAAAGCTTTATTTTTCAAATATATAAAGAACTGAGTCAAATTTGTAAGAATACAATCCACTCCCCAATTGACAAGTAGTCAAAGGATATGAATAGGCAGTTTTCAGATGAAGAAATCAAAGCTATCTATAGTTATATGAAAAAAGTGGCTCTAAATCACTATTAAATTAAAATAACTCTAAGATATCATCTCACACCTAACAGATTAACTAATATAACAAAAAAATGGAAAATGATAAATGTTGGAAGGGATTTGGGAAAATTGGGACACTGATGCATTGGTGGAGCTGTGAACTAATCCAACCATTCTGGAGAGCAATTTGGAACCATGCCCAAACTATGCATAACCTTTGATCCAATAATATCACTACTATATTTGAATTCCACAAAATCATAAAAAAGGGGAAAGGACCTACATATGAAAAAATATTTATAGCAGCCCTTTTTGTGATGGCAAAATATTGTAAACTGAAGGAATGCCTATCAATTGGGGAATGGCTGAACAAAGCTATGTTATATGAATGTAATACCATACTATTGTGCAATGAGAAATAATGAAGAGGCAGATTTCAGAAAAACCTGGAAAGACTTGTATGAACTGATACAAAATGAAATGAACAGAATCAGAAAAACATTATACATAGTATCAGCAACCTTGTGTGATGATCATCTTTAAATGACTCAGCTCTTCCCTCAGCAATACAATGAGGTACACAGGACTCATAAAGGAAAATTCTATCCACATTTAGATAAAGTTCTGTATGCAGATCAAAGCATATTTTTTCACTTATTTTATTCCTTTATTTATTTTATTTTTTCCTTTGGATCTGTTTCTTCTTTCACAACTATAACTAATATGAAAATATATTTTACATGATAGTACATGTATAATCTACATCAAATTGTGTACTATTTTCGGAAGAAGGAAGGGGAGAGGTGAGGAGAAAAATTCAAAACAAAAAAATCTTGAAAAAATGAATGCTAACAATTATTTTGATATGAAATTGGGGGAAATGCTATTAAAAATGAAACAAAAATGTGGAAACAAGCAAAAAAAGATTTGATATTAATTTAAAAATAAAGAGATCAATCAGTGGAACAAATTAGATGCCTAACACAGAGAAGCAAATATACAGAGTAGGCTAGTATTTGTTAACCCCAAATATCTTAGCTTTGAGATAATTGCTGAGGGAACTGGAAGGTAGTCTGACAGAAATTAATTTTAGAGCATATTTCACATTGTGTACTGAGATTAGTTTCAAATGTACATGACAGGCATAAAGGACCACATCATAAATAAATTTGGGGAGCAACAAAGAAATTAGTTACCTTTTATGTCTATGGCTAGCAAAAGTCATGATCACCCTACACATAAGGAGTATCACAGAAAATAGAACTGACAATTTTTTTCACATAAAATTTTGCACAAATAAAACCAATGTAGTTAAACTGAGAGGAGAAACATAGCTAGTAATTTTTTTTCAAAAGGTTTCTCATAAGTTTTCATTTTCAAAATATAAGCAACTAATTCAAATTTATCAGAATGATTACCCAATTGATAGTCAAAAATACAAACATACAGTTTTCAAATAAAATTTCAGGTAATCAATAGTCTTATGAAAAAATGATCCTGATCACTAATTAGAAAAATGTAAATTAAAGCAATGCTGAAATTCTACTTCATATTCATTAGAGTAGTAGAGCTGATGAAAAAGAAAATAAGAAATGTTGTAAGGCTTGCAAGGAAATAGATATATTGATGTACTGTGGATAGAACTATAAATTAGTCTAGTCGTTTTAGAAAGCAATTTCAAACTATGCCCCAAGAGTTAGTAATATCTCTTTTACCTAATGATAACATTCCTAGTCCTATACCCCAAAGAGATCAAAAAAGAAAATGACTCATGTATACATGAGCTCACTTATAATAGATCTATTTGTATTAGCAAAAAAAAATGGAAATAACAAATGGCTAGAAGAATTATAGTATATGCATGTAATAGAATACTATTATGCCATAAGACTTATATGAACTGATGCAGAGTAATATAAACAAAACCAGAACAATTTAAACAAAAGCACATTTGACAAAGCAAACATTGTCAAGACAACTTTGAAAGTTTGATAACTCTAATAAATGCAATGACCAATTTAATTCAAGGACCAATGATGAAGCATAGTGCCAGGTAGAGAATTGATGGACTTATGGTACATGAGAAAAAAATATATAAATATGGCCAATGTGAAGATATGTTTTATTTAACTATACATATTTATTACAAGAGAATTTTGGTATTCTCAATAGGAGAATTGTAGGAAGGAGAGACAAAAATTTTTGACTTATTGAAAATATGTGTGTGTGTGTGTGCAAGTGTATATTGTTCTACAAAATGTAAGAGAGTAGATTTCCTCCAAAGCAGATGGCAAGGGGTTATTTAAATACTTGAGGAAAAGGTAAAGACATGCTTCAAATTTCTGGGTACTTGTTCATATATCTCTTTAACTCAATACTATGCAGATTCACATGCATTTATAATAAAGGTCTAGTTATGGAAAGTTCCCTACATAACCTCTCCTCAGATAATTTACTACTTTTTAAAGCTGATTTATTCAGAGCTTAATTATGGTTTATACCAGGATCAAATTAAAACTAACCCTCAGGATTAATCTCCCTCTACAGGTGTCCAACAAGAAACTCAGCAAGCGCGGAGCAGGGTGTCTGGTGATTAAGACATAGCTGAAATATGGAACAAATCATCTTTAGGCAAATTGCTTAGCTATAGCAATTTTTTTAATGATGCAAGGATCAAGGGAAATCTAACATGCTGGTGGTCAGTGAACTATTATGTTTTGTTTTATGACACTAAACAGCAAAACTTAAAAGAAAGATTAAAGATATGAAGTATTTCTTCTCTTCTCCTAACTCCATTTGTTTGTTTGTTTGGAGACTTCATAGAAAAAGAGTAAATAATTATATCAATTTAAAGGCAAAATTTTAATTTAACTTACTCAAGTAAAAAGAGTAAATATTTCTTTTAATAGATCTTCATTTCTATGCCCAAAAGAGAGAAAGCATTCAATATGTAATCTGATTCAAATATAGGATAGGTAATTTATTCCTACACACAAAAGGAGCACTAAATATAAAAAATGCACATAAACTGAATGATTTAAAATAATATTCAGTAATTTAACTTGCAGATACTATTAGAACTTAACTTATAACTATCTGTTAGAAGAATGATGCTTAAACCACATCAGAACATAAAGCAGTTTGGCTTCTCCAAGAATGCAGGAGTAACTTCTAAGAAGCCTTTCTCTACTGGAATTTACCTCCATTCCAATGGGTTCCAGAATGAACTCTGAAGTTCCATATAATCTTTTATGTGAAAATATGGGATCTCTACAAGAACCCCTCCTGTTTATCAAGATAGCTACATGCTAGCTTTAGTTGATATTTTAAGCAATTACTATAAATTGAATAGAGGCTATCAAAACTGGCTAAGAAATAGAAAGATAGATCAATGGAACAGAAGAGATGTATAATTTATAGCAACAAATAAATATAGTTATCTTGCACTTGACAAGTGTAAAGACTTAATATGTTAGGATAAGAATTCATTATTTGTTTTAAAAAAAATAAAAGAAATGTTGGGAAAACTGGAAATCATTATGGCAGAAAGAGGGCAGAGACAAATTACCAAGTTAAGCTCAAAATGGATACATGACCTAGATATAAAGAAAGCTATTTTAAAAATTGAAGAACATAGAACATATTATTTAACACACTTATGGATAGGTGAACAACTTATGAATGATCAAGAGATAGAGGTATAATATGGATAATTTTTATTATATTAAATTAAAAAGTTTTGTTCAAATAAAACAAATGTAGCCAAATCAGAAGAAAAACAGAAAAATGGGGGGAAATTTATAGATGGGTTCTTAGATAAAGATCTCAAATTTCAAATATATAAAGATCTTTGCTAAATCTATAAAAATACAAATTGTTCCTCAATTGATAAATTGTCAAAGGATATAAAGAATCAGCTTTCTGAGGAAGAAATTAATACAATTTATAGTTATATAAGAATACTCTAAATTATTATTAATTAGAAATATGCAAATTAAAACAACCTTGAGATATAATCTGGCACCTGTCAGATTATCTAAAATGATGGAAGAGAAAGCAACAAATATTGGAGGCCATGAGGAAAAATTTGAGTTGCTAATTCATTGTTGGTGGAATTGTGAATTGATCCTGCCATTTTGGAGAGCAATCTAGAATTATGCCCAGAATTATCAAATTGCTCTTTGATAAAGCAATACCACTAGAAGGTCTATTTTCAAAGATAATTAAAGAAAAAAGGAAAAAAAAATTGTATCTTGTTTAAAAAAATATGTGTAGCAACTCTTTGTGGTGGCAAAGAACTGGAAAGTAGCAATGCCCATCAATTGGGGTATGACTGAAAAAACTGTGGTATATGATTGTGATGGAATACTACTATACTATAAGAAATGATGAGCTCAATGATTTTAGAAAACATAGGCTCACACAAAATAATGAATAGTGAAATGAGAAGAACCAAGAGAACATTATATACAATAATAGCAATATTGTTTTAAAAACAACTTTGAACAACTAAGTCATTTTGACTATTATAAATACCCAAATTTATTTACTACATAGGACATAAAGGAAGATACTATTCTATTTGCTAAACATCTGATAAATAGAAATACGTATGGAATAAATTTACATGTATACACACATATATGTGTCTAATGATAACCATCACTTCAGTAGGGAGGGGAGGAAAGAAAATAGAGAAAAAAGAAAATTTACTTGATAATTTCATTATATATTTAAAGGGTATTTGTATATAATAGATTTGTAGTTTCATGTGCAATTATCTTTTGTTATATACTATGTTACATAAATGCTTATTTTATCTCATAAGTAATTTTTTTAAAAAAAGGAGATTCTGAGAATGGATCCTTAGTTTTCACCAGAAGGAGGCCAAAGGAATTGGTGGAATTGATACACAAAAAGAACACCTCTTCTGGGTATAATTGTTCATTGATGCAGTTCTAGAAAAATCACTTATTAAAATCAATAATTTTGGAAATGTTATTTTCTATATTTCTCCAGGAGTTTCATAACTAACTAATTCATATCTTCTCTTTCTGATTTTTCTTGTGTCTGATTTTTCTGACTGAACTCATTATCTTTTCCCTATAAACCTTCCCCACTTTCAAATTTCCATATTAATGTTGAGGGAATCACCATTTTCCTAGTTTCCAGGCTCTTCTATCTTATCTTCCAGTCTTTATTATCTCTTTTCTCCCTTCACCCCTCATATTTCCCATATTTCCAAGGCTAGTTGATTTTGCCTTTGATCTGTCAAATAATATTCCTCCTTTAACCTGACATTGACAATACCTTGACATTGGCCCTTATTGGTAAATTCCTAGACTATTGCAATGTCCTGTCAGTTGTTTTGTTTACAAGTCTCCCTCCATTCCCTCTATTAGGTCCCAAAAGTTATTTTACTAAAGAAGAAATCTGATCATGTCATACATACCATTATTCAAAAACTCTAGTGAATCTTTTTTACCCACTAGATCAAATATAAAATTATCTGTTTGGTGTTCAAAACTCTACATAACCCAGTGCACTTCTACCAGTCTTCTTATACATTACACACATTCTCTGTCCCTGCATAATCTTTGATCCAATGACACCGGCTTCCTTGTTATTCTTCGAACAAAACATTATATGTCTTCTCTCTGGGTATTTTTACTGGCTGTTGCCCATATCTGGCATGCTTTCTCTCCTCATTTCTTTCTCCTGGCTTCCCTAGATTTCCTTAAGCCCCAACTAAAATCCTGCCTTCTATAAGAAGCCTTTCTCACTCCCTTTTAGTTTTAGTTCTTTTTCCCTTGATTATTTTTGATTTAGTTCAAATATGGCTTGTGAACATGTCTCCTTCATTAGATTGTGAGCTCCTTGAGGGTAAGGGTTGTCTTTTGTCTTTATCTCTCTAACACTTAGCACAGAGGTTGGCATATAATTAGTGTTTAATAAATGTTTATTGACTATTTCTCCCCTCCTCCAATATATATAGATCTTAATTTCCACTTATTTAGACCATTGCAATTGTAATTACAAGCCACCTTCCAACCATCATTTATACCCCTACCACACTATATCCCTTATTTAGAGGTCTAGTAATGTCACTATAGTGTTCAAACCCCGATACTATCCCTTCCTTACCTAATAACATGGCATAGACAAGATTACACTCTGCTTAGTTGGCAGGTTGTTCAAAATGTATTACTTAGAGCCATGAAGTATCCCATCTATCACAAAGTAGAATTGTGTCAGGGATGAAAAGTATGATTCAATGAGATCAGGAGCAAGGAGTGAGGAGGGAGATGGAAGGATCATTCAAAACCAGTTTCTTTGGAAACTGGGGAAGAAGAAAGAGGTTTGAGATATTATGTAGTTGCCCAAGTAGATGAGGTCATGTGGGACTGCCCACAGGGAAAGCAATTTGGGCAATTTTCCATATGTGACCTCTAGTCATCTTGATCTATATCAGCCCACTGGACCCAGATGGCTTTGGAAGCGAAAGTGAGTGGTGATCTTGCACAGTTCTCCCTCATTTTAATACAATTTACTTGCATATCATAGCATCATCTCCCTCTTGTCATGGTCCTCTTCCAGAATGAAGGACAAACAACAACAACAACCCATTTTTCATAGGAAGCATGTTAAAAGCCCAAGAAACAATGAAAAACCTTGAGTATCTTAAAAAACTAGTTCTCTAAGTATATACCAAATAATAGGTTTCTCCTATTTTAGCTTAAAATAGCTCAAAAAATTTGTTCAGAAAAAAAAATTTAGACCATGGTCATTATGTAGAATATAGTACAACATAATAAATGAAAAGGTAGAAAGGCAGATTTTACATACAGGTAAAGAATTTCTTTTCTATCACCAGACTTGTCAGGTAACATCCAAACTTTTCTGCCTGACATTCAAGGACCTTCATAATCTGGCACCACCATGACTTCATTAATCTTATCTCATCTCATTTATTAATTTTATACTCTAGACAAACTATCCCCTGTGCTTGTCTCTACTTTGTTTCCTAGGTTTGGAAATATATGCCTATTCAACCTGAGAGATCCCAAAACATCCTGTAAAATCTAATAAAATATGGGGCAACTAGGTACCATAATGGATAAAACATCAACCCTGGAATCAGGAAGATGTGAGTTGAAATTCGGCCTCAGATACTTGATAATTACTAGCTTGTGACACTGGGAAAGTCAGTTAACCTCAATTGTCTCACCAACCCCCTCCAAAAAAACAAATCCTTCCTAGATTGTTCTGATCCTCTGATTCTAGTTAGTAATTAATTCTTTTTTGATCAGACATCATATAGTACATTGTTTGCATCTCTCATGGATTTTTTGCTTGATATTTTGTAAACATGTAATAAGTATCTATCATACACACAGAGTGTTCCAAAAGTCTTATTCTTAAGGTACTGAAGTTTGAAAATGCAATAAGCTTTGGGAAAACCATATAGAAGGAGAGAAGTAGAGATAGAGAGCTTCAAAGATAGAGATATCAAGGTATGGCTATAAATACCAAGAGAAATATAACTATAGATACAGATATAGATATTGATATTGATACAAATATAGGCTACCAAACCAGCTAGATACAGGAATCCAGCCTCTCAAGAACCATTGTACTAGATATAACCCAACTAATTTTGTATCCTTAAGTCCATATTTCCAGGGAACAAAGAATATTTTTGAAATATATTTAAAATAAAACATTTGCTGGTATAAATTAATGTTTTTATATAGTATCCATTTTTAAAAGACAAAAATGGAAAGTCCCTTCCTTAGTCTCTTGCTCTATTTCTCACTCTGAAAAAGAAATGCAATGTATGGTTTAATGAGATTGATTTGGCTTTTCTCTCCAACTGTTTTACTGTTCTTATGTTTAATTCTCCTAACCTATCTTCTCTGTTTGTGAATGGGCTTTTATTTTGTTCCTTCTACATTTTCAAAAATTGCACAGGGCTTCCTTCTTATCCATGACCAAAGTATCTTTACATATCTAAGAATATGTGATTACAGTAGCAGCTGGTTCAAATGCCTTCTTTGTGGTTATCTTATTGACAAGCAGAGTGATCTTAGTGAAAGGATTTTGCCTCCATTTCTATTGCATGAAAAAGGATAGTTTATACATCATGTTGCCTGCTTTTCTATTGTAATTTTATAATATCCCCACCCATAAGCCTAAGTCACAGCTTGCATCCTTCCAAAAGCAGCTTTCTAAGACTTCAATCTACCACACAAGAGTCAGCCTCAGCAAGTCTTTTCTTTCTTCTCATTCAATTAATGGCAGCTGAGATCTTTTTATATTCAACTATCTTGCAGCCAAGCCTAATATCATCATAAGAAAAGAGGACTATGAAGAATTCAAAGATACTTGGGAAAACTTGTACTGACTACTGGGAAGCCCAGTATAAATTCTGATACTGGGAAGACTAGATTACTTGAGTCCAGAATTTCTGTGGGGCTGATGCCAATTGATTTATCTGTATTAAAACTGACACTGATATATATGGTAAGTCCCGGGATGATGTGAGAAGATAAATAATTAGATAAGGTATATAAGGAAGGAAGAACCAGCTCATGTTGGAAATAGAGTAAATCAATGCTTCCATGCTGGTCAGCAGTGGGACGCTGACCAAGCCCATGAAGTCACTCTTCTAGCCAGAGTGAGTTATCTTATTATAAAATCTTTTAGAAAAGAGACAGAGTCTTACTCATCTTTATAACTTCCATATACTTATCGTAGCAGCATGCATATAGCACTCACTCAAGAAATTGTTAAATGAATATATAATTTTTAGAAGTCAAACCAAGAGAGTTTATTTCAATACTTAATTTAATTCAGTAAACATTGAAAAAAGTGACTATGTACAATAGATGGTACCAGGTACTAAGGAATTAGAAAAAGAAAATAATTGGATTCTTGCCTTCAAAAAAGGTTAGAATCTAATAGTAGGGAAAATACACATATATACAAATAATGAAACTACAAGGTAGAATGTAATAGGGGCAAAGAGCAAAGTGCTACATAACAATTTGAGGAGAGTACATTTACAGCTTCATGGAAAAGGTAACACTGGGACTTGAAGGAAAATAAGGTTTTCAGTGCAGAGAAATATGGAAAGAATGCTTCCAGAGGATCAGGATCTGCACAAATGTACAGAGGCAACATGAGATCAGTTTAAGTAGAACATGCAGAGGAAGTAGAACACAATAAAGCTGGAAAGTTATTAACAATAGATCATTTATTTGTTGCTTTAATGTTTACAAACTACCTTCCTCTCAATACTGTGATATAAATATTACAAATATAATGCTATAATCCTCATTTCATAGAAAGGAAATTGAGCCTCAGAGTATGATTTGCTTATGGTCATAAAGCTAATAAACACCAGAGTCAGGATTGTAGTTACGTTTCTGGGTGTCAAGTCTACTATCTACCATTCCACTACATGAAGCTGCTCTTCTGGGTTAGAAGGATTAGGGGTGGTCTTAAATAATAGGCCACAGAAAGTTGCTAATTAGTGAAACCTGATATTAGGAAGGCTACATGAAGACTGAGGAAGGGAAGAACTAGAAGCAGAGAAGCCAGCAATACAGCTATTACTACAATCCAGGTGAGAAGTAATAAAAGTACAAAGAAAGGGGTGGATGAAGGAGCTATTTTGTTGGCAGAATCAATGGAACTTTTCAATTGATTGTGAGGAAGGTAAAAGGCAAAGGGGAGTAAAAGATGCCCAAGACCTTAAACCTAAAGTGGTAGGTAGTTTGGCAGTACCATTTATACAAATAAAGACAACAGAACACTTAAGGTTTTTTGGTTTGATTTTTGTGGAAAGCAAGAAATTGAGTTGTTTGGGTCATATTGAATTTCAGAGACTGGTAAGAAATTCAATTGGAAATGTGAGACTGGAGCAAGAGAAAGATTGAAGCTAAATACAGAGATTTAGTGATAATTAGGATAACAGTGGTAATTGAAATTTGGGGGATAAATGGAATTTCCCAAGAGGAACAGTATAGAGAAAGAAAAGGAGGCTAGTAATGTTTCCTAGTCCCTTTCTACATGAAAAAAGTTTTGTTGTAAATACTAGATAGGGTTATAGAAATGAGGTATTATTATTTCAGGGTTGTAGATTGTCTTATACTTATGCTCAATCTGACTCCAGTCTTGTTATTTGACAAAATAAACTTAGGAAGATAATTTGGCAAAGGAAAAAACAAGCTTAGAAAATTGGGAAATAAATATTCATATATCACTCAATTTGTAATTTGACTTATAACTCATCATATACCACCTGGACTCCATCATGGTCTCCAGAAACTTACCTTTTTTACGAAATCATATCAAGTGAAACTCCCACATCCTTAGCTTCCCCTGCTTCCTCTGATTGGAGATGGTAGAAAGTAGAAATTAAGAACTTACAAAGATGGGGCCCATTTTTTGTCATCTTGCTGCAGGACTTTATCATACCCACAAAATGTTCACCTTCCCTGTCCCCCCTCCTTTTCAACTTCTTTTTATGTCATCTTTCCCCTTTAGAGTAAGGATTGTATTTGCCTTTCTTTGAAACTCCAGTGGCTTAAGGGTCTTAAGGGACAGTACCTTAAAAATGTTAATTGATGGACTAATTTCATTATAAAACATTTTACTTTCACCTTGATAGAAATTAAACTGAATCATATTCTCACACCAATTATGGGTCTCTAGCTATGAGAATCTTGGGAAAATGGGCTATTATTATAAATGGCTTCACTTTTATCCCTATATGATAGCCGATTAATATCATCTATAAGAACTCGATCCTGGTATGTATATTTTTTTCTATTAGTTTTTGGTCTCTTTATATCAGGAAAACCCTGGAAGAACTTCAGAGTTTTTGGTATGACCTCTAAATTGTGTAGTCAAAATATGGTAGTGGCCAAGGGATATTTTCTCCACAGTGAAGGGGGAAGGATATAAGTGGGTTATATAAGAGAGCGCTTTCCAATATACAGTGATAGTGTCAAGAGGGATCCCTTGCTTCTAGATCAATCCAGCTCCTATCTCCAAAACAATCACATTGGCATTTATTTTTAAAATTAGGCCAAATGTGCACAGTACCTCCTGGCAGTATCACATACCAATCACAATTTATCATCCCTATGTCCCCTACCTTGTTAATCTGATAAATCAATCTGTGCGGAGGGAATCATGCACACGGGGAATACAATTTTGTATCAATAATGATTTCCTTTTTAATAGAGGCTCTCTGAATAAAGTGCCACAATTTCAATTTTCTAATGGTAGAAACCAGGCAAATTAACAATTTGGGGCAGATGTAATTCTTAGCACCTCTCAGATTTCAAATCTATCTTGCCTAATTCTAGGCCTAGACTGCATATAAAACGTGATTATAATTGGACTGGTTGTGAGACAAAACTCCTGGAACAAGTTTAGTTAAGGGCAGCAACAACATGTCAGTGCATTAGAGGACAGCCTGAGAGATTTAGAGCCTAAGGATGTATAAGACAAATTTACTAGCTGGAGGGGAGAAACCTGCCACTCACACACTCATACAGGAGGAGTATAAAAAAAGGTGGGAATGGCAATCACATTATAGAGAAAGCTGTTGTTGTTTGTCCTTCATTCTCAAAGGGGACCACGTATCAGGGAAGTGTTGCCATATTATGCAAATAACTTGGATTTAAATGAAAGAGGGCTGTGCAAGGTCACCTGCCTCATTTTCCCCTCCAGAGTCATCTGAATCCAATGGCAAGATATAGATCAAGATGACTAGAGATGGCCCTGGATGTAATGGGAGAGGAAGCAAAACCCTGTCCACCCTATACTATTTCTAACATTGATTACTGTGTGAATCTTTTATACTTCTTTCATATAGAACAGTCATTGCCTTCAAAAAGAATTCTTTAATTTGATGATAGAAATGAGTATTTGAAGAAAGGCAAATACTGAACCAAGAGTAAGTATATGAAATACACTCAGGTCCTGGATAATATTTATTGAATTTTGAGCTGCAGTCAACTATATTTTGACAAGTAGTTATAACACAAGGAAATCAAAGAGACAGTTTTGATTGAGGGGTCAAACAGCTGAAAGCTCAAAGATTGTGAGAATCAGTATGAGAAACTGACCAGGTAAATAAATCTCTAGGGTAGTACAAAACAAGGCTGGAGGAAATGCTGTTTCCAAAGTTGGTTTCTTTCAGATAAAATCTGCAACTCGAAAAATTCCAGACTATAGCATTAACTCAAATTCTAGTTTGGTACCTTTCATTTAAATTTTACTTAAATCAGTGTAACAAAGTATAAAGTTCATAGAATTGGAAATCAGGACACATGGGTTCCAATTCTGGCTCTGCTGTTATAAAATAGCATGCCCAATGCTGGTATCCTATTGGTTTAGGTTTGATTTGGGGGTGAAATGGGGCACTGGCAAATCATGGGACAGCTGAAAAAAAAGGTTTTACTTAGTCCTAACATAAAAGGGATAAACAGAAAGGATGTAGTAGCATTTAGTTTGTACTTAGATAATAACCCTCATCTCTAATAGAAATGAGTATAGAGAATCTTATGGTTTTCAGACATTCACCAAGTCAGTAGAATCCAGTCAATGATTTTGAACTTTTTATGCTTTACATGCATAAAGGGAGAAAGAGGCCAATCAGTTCTTGGAGTCAGCTTTGTTGACTTTTAAGGGAAATTAATCCCTATTGTTGAAGAAGAGGAGGGGCCCTGGTAGATACTAGTACTATCACAGCCACCAGATAGCTATAAGGTAAATCCCAATCTCTATTATCTCCAAGTATCCTTCATTTGCTAACATCCTCTAATTCTATGAAGCCAGGTCTGCCAAAGTTTTAAGGTTTTAAAAAAACAATTCAGCTTATAAGATTTAGAACTTCCTTTAAAGAGGGTTACTAAAAGAATAAATGTCAGACTGTACTGTTACAAAGACTTCCAAACAGATAAAAATAAAATAAAACCAAGTACTTAAAAAAATTCAAAATTTATTAAGCACTTACTAAGTACAAGGCCCATTTCTAGGTTCTGAGTATATTTAAAGCTATCTTTGTTCTTGGTGGCTTGGTAGAACGAGTCCTAGGCTTGGAGTTAAGAGATCCTGAGTTTGAATCCTGCCTTAGTCACTTACTTCAGTAGGTGACTTTGAGCAAGTCATTTAATGCCTATTTGCTTCAGTTTTCTTATCTGAAAAATGGGAATAATAATCTTTCAAGTCACTGAAAGGATACAAAAAATTCTTTGCAAACCTTTAAATACCATATAAATGTTAGTTATTATTATTGTTGTTGTTGTTGTTATTGTTGTTGTTATCCTTCATTTGGGGAATCCCTCCAATAATGCAAATCATAATCCATCCATGCCTGCCATATGATTCTTATATATGTTCACTTATAAGTTCACTTCAGGGGGATGATCCACCATACCAAAGGCTTTCCTTACTTTCTCCTGACATCAGGAGCATACCAATGAAGCACTTAGACTATCTATGGTAAGTCCTCACTGTCACCACATGACTCATCCATCCATCCATCCATCCATCCATCCATCAATCCCCTTCCTACTCCTTTCTTCCCTCTGAGATTACCTCTTATTTATACTGAATATATCTTTTATGTATATAATTGATACTGTGCTCTTTTCTTGATTTGAATGTGCATACCTGGAGGACAAAGACCATGGTTTTGCCTTACTTTTTATCTTAGTCCTTTTAGCACAAATGGCTAAATGTGTTGATAATGTAGACTAGCCTGTCTTATTTTTCAATCATATATTTCTCTGTTAATATCCTTTACATTGGTTCCTCATTCTGTCATAATCTACCCACATTGTCCTCACACCTCCCCATTGTCCTTTGAGGGATACTCATTTGTAATTCTTGGAAACTGAAAGGCTACATAATTCACAGCAAAAGGATGGAAGCAGCAGGATAACATTATTCAAAAATGGGTCTTTGTTTCTGCGAGAAGTTTGGGATCATAAATGAAACTAGTTTTGTCATTTTTGAAGGCATTCCACCGGATTTTCCTCTTCCTGTAGAATTATGACACTTGTCCATTTGTGTTTCAGAAATATGTATATGTGTGTGCATGCACATGTACACACACACACACACACACACACACACATCCAGATCCAGTAAGAATGATCTTGCTTCATCTTACATAAGACATTCTATCTCCCTATCCTGGGCATTTTCATTGTTTATTTTTCCTGCTTAAAATTTATTTCCTCTTCATCTCTGCCTCCAAACTTCCCTGATTCCCTTCATGTTCCAGTTAAAATTCCATCTTCTGGAAAAATCCTTTCTAATCCTCCTTAATAACAGTGTCTTTTTTTCCCATTCTTTATCACCAATTTTCCAGTGTATATTGTGCCTGTACATAATTGTCTCCATGTTTTCTCTGCATTAAATTGTAAACTTGTTAAAGGCAAGGACTGTTTTTGATGTTCTTTGTATCCCCCCAGAGCTTAGTATGGTGTGTTTCACAAGCACTTACATGCTTGACTTGAACCTATATTGAGTACAGAAGGAGCTTATGCCTTTTTTTCAGCCAATTGTAAGATGATTTTAAAATTTGTTATGTTATGGAATATTGTTAAATCTTGCCTGTTTCCAGGCTCTTATTATTTTCTTTGATGATTTCCTTAATGCCTATGGAGAAGATTCTCACAAAAAAAAATGTTATACAGAATAAAGTATGTATTTAGGTCACTAATTGTTGATGTTTTCTTGTTCAGTTTCTGGGGGTTTAAAGAGATGAGAATTTTTCCATGCTTTTGATAGCTTTCTTTTATTGAGATATCATATGAATTAACTCCTGCATGAATTCCTGTGCCTTTCCCAGGTCTTCTTAATGCTAATGTCTCCTCTCTATTGTTAACCTCCCTAGATATTTGCCATCTCTCCCATTAGATAATAACATCCTGGTGGAAAGGTACCGTTTATTCCTTTCTTTATGTCTTTAGTGCTTAGGACAAGATTGGCACATAGTAGGCACTGAATAAATGCTTGTTGACCTACTTTGTAGTCTTTTATGTTATTTCTACATCCTCTGTAAGCATATCTGAAACTGATTTCAGAGTTCAAGAAAGGTGACTCTGCTATCCTTGATGATGTAAAATGTTTACTATACTGATAGTTGTATTTTTTTTTGTTTGCTTTCTTCCTTCCATTTTCACCCTGAAATGTGCTCAGGACCACTTTGCTTAGCTGAATCTCTCTCTCTCTCTCTCTCTCTCTCTCTCTCTCTCTCTCTCTCTCTCTCTCTCTCTCTCTCTTTTAAATTTTATTAATACTTTTTATTTGCAAAACATATATATGGGTAATTCTTCAACATTAACCCTTATAAAGCTTTCCGTTACAGATTCCCCCCCCACTCCCCACCCCTCCCCTAGATGGCAGTATATCCACTACATGTTAATTATGTTAAAATACTTAAGAAATCGAATATATGTATAGTTATTACATCATTTTTTTGTGCAGGAGAAATCCTATCTACAAGAAAGAATAATCCGATAAAGGAAATACAATGCAAGCAAACATCAATAGAGAGCATGAAAATGATATGTTGTGGTCCACATTTCACATCCCTCTCTCTGGGTGTATATGGCTTTCTTCAGTGAACAATTGGAGGTGGTTCGAAACATTTCATTGTTGAAGAGAGCCATGTCCATCAGAACTGATCCTCATATAGTATTGTTGTTGCCGTGTATAATGATCTCCTGGTTCTGCTCATTTCACTCAGCATCAGTTCATGCAAGTCTCTCCAGGCCTCTCTGAAATCGTCCTGCTGGTTGTTTCTCACAGAACAATAATATTCCATAACATTCATATACCATAATTTGTTCAGCCACTCTCCAATTCATGGGCATCCATTCAGTTTCCAGTTTCTAGCCACTACAAAAAGGGCTGCCACAAACATTCTTGCACATGTGGGGCCCTTTCCTTCTTTTATGATTTCTTTGGGATATAAGCCCAATAGAAACACTGCTGGGTCAAAGGGTAAGCACAGTTTGATAACTTTTTGAGCATAGCTCCAAATTGCTCTCCAGAATGGTTGGATCCATTCACAGTTCCACCAACAATGCATCAGTGTCCCAGTCTTCCCACATCCCCTCCAACACCTGTCAATTATCCTTTCCTATCATTTTAGCTAATTTGACAGGTGTATAGTGGTACCTCAGAGTTGTCTTAATTTGCATTTCTCTGATCAATAGTGATTTGGAGCACCTTTTCATATGATTATAAATAGTTTTAATTTCATCATCTGAACATTGTCTGTTCATATCCTTTGACCATTTATCAATTGGAGAATGGTTTGAATTCTTATAAATATGAGACAATTCTCTATATATCTTAGAGATGAGACCTTTATCAGAACCCTTAAATAAATGTAAAGATGATTTCCCAATTTGATGCTTCCCTCCTAATCTTGTATGCATTAGTTTTGTTTGTACAGAACCTTTTTAACTTAATATAATCAAAATTATCTATCCGATGTTCAGTTAAGAGTTCCAGATCTTCTTTGGACATAAATTTATTCCATCTCCACAGGTCTGAGAGGTAAACTATCCTATGTTCCTCTAATTTGCTTATAATATCACTCTTTATATCTAGATCATGAACCCATTTAGATCTTATCTTGGTATGTGGTGTTAGGTGTGGGTCAAGCCCTAATTTCTTCCACACTAGTTTCCAATTTTCCCAGCAGTTTTTGCCGAATAGTGAGTACTTATCCCAAAAGCTGGGGTCTTTGGGTTTATCAAACACTAAATTGGCTTAGCTGAATCTCTTGCCCAACCTTCTTAAAACTCTCTTTACCCTAAGTTGCTTCTCTTCATTTTGTGCAAGGAAACTGCTCATGATTTTCCATCATCACACTCCAAAAGTTTACAAATGAGTTTCTATTACAAACTCAGGTTATCTATATTATCTTTAGCTAATGGTATATCCCCACTTAATAATTTGGTCAAATATTTTCTTAATAAGGCACCTTTTAAGGCTCTTTTTGTCTTTTTAATGGCAATTTTTTTGTATTAAACCCTTAAAGTTATTATAGTTTGTGTCTATGTCCTTTATCCATAAACATCTCATTTGTAGGTATCAATAATTTGTAAGAACTAAATAGTTATTGTTGCCAGTCCTTCATTCTTGAAGAAGACCAATGACATCAAGAGAGTGATGTTGACTTTCAAGTAACTTAGATTTGTGTGTCAGAGTTATGCAAAGTCATCAACCTCACTCTTTCCAGTGTCTTTGGAGTCCAGTGGCAAGACACAGGTCAAGACAATTTACAATACTAGATGCAGTAGGAGACCTTGGCTTTTTTTTTTTTTTAACAGGAACTAAATTATTTTAATTTCCTACCATATAGTTTTTCTTTACTTTGTCTTTCTTCTAATATAGTACTAACTTTAATCTTTGATTAAACAAGTCAATTGTCTGACTGCACAGAGATTTGACTCTATAATGGCTCACATAATTTTGTATCTGTTAAAAATAATCAACTTCTTTCCTTCCTTCCTTCCTTTCTTTCATTCATTCTCTTTCCTTCTTTCTTCCTCTTCTTCTTCTTCCTCTTCTTCTACTTCCTTTTTCTCTTCCTCCTCTTCCAGTAACTCTTCCTCTTCTTCTTTTTCTTCTTCTTCTTCCTCTTCCTTTTCCTCCTCCTCCTCTTCTTCTTTTTCTTGCTTTTCCTCCTCCTCTTCCAGTTCCTTTTCTTCCTCCTCCTCCTCCTCCTCCTCCTCCTCCTCTTCCTCCTCTTCCAGTTCCTCTTCCTCATTCTCCTCCTCCTCCTCCTCCTCCTCCTCTTCTTCTTCTTCTTCTTTCTTTTCCTCTGCCTCTTCCTCTTCCTCCTCCTCCTCCTCCTCCTTCTTTTCTTCTTCTTTCTCTTCCTCTTCCTCTTTGCCTCCTTTTTCTCCTCTTCCTCCTCTTCCTCCTCTTCTTCCTCCTCCTCCTCTTCTTCCTCCTCCTCTTCTTCTTCTCCTCCTTCTTCTTTCTCCTCCTCTTCTTTTTTTTTCTGAGGTCTCCAGTTTGGGGATGGGCTCAGACCAACAGTATTTTATTGCCTTGACACAGTAGGTGTCAAGTATATTGGTATCTAAAGGGTATTGGCATATCAGATTGCTTGCCATCTTGGGGAGAGAGGTTGGAAGGGAAGGAGGGAAGAAAAAAATTGCAACTCAAAATCTCATAAAAGTGAATGTCAAAAACTATCTTTACATGTAATTGGAAAAATATTATTAGAAAAATATATTGTTAGCTAAATGTATATTGGGTGACTGATTTTCACATAATAGGTGCTTTATAATTATTTCTTAATTGATTGGAGAACAGTCAACTAGGTTACCTCCAAATTCCCTTTTAGTTCAAACTAACATGTCATTTATCTTTCAAATATTAATACCTACATGTCTGTTCACTTTTTTAAAAAAAATTAATAGAATATTTTATTCTTTATACATTATAAGTAAAAAGAATATTTTTATTTAATTGTTTTTGTAGTAAAGACATGATAAGTATAATTAGCTATATCTTTCAGGTTTGATGTCATAGAATGTTAAGTCCTAGTAGGGGTTCTTCATAATGAATCTAGGATTTAGTTCTCATCTTTAGACTAGAAAATCAATTTTATTCATTTATGCCATGATACTCAGATTCTACTGCACTGATTCATGCTAATTGTCCTTAAAGGACTGATTCTAAACTAGGATGTCAAATTTCCTAAGTTAATAAACATTATATAAGAGAACTCAATCCATCATCTGGACCCAGCTCACTGCTTTTGGCCATAGATCATGTAACTTTGATCCTTAGAGTCAAATATCTTACTGAAGGTCATATATTTTATAATATTAATCCCCAGTGAGAAAAATAACTGTCAGGTGAGCTGGATGCTCATGTCTTTCAGGCTATACATTCTCTCAAGTAGAGAAATTTACTTTAAAGGAAAAAAAGAAGATTATAGGTTTCTTAGTAAATATGAAATTGTAATAATTTAATTATCTTTTGTTCCATTTTCACACATTAGTGGCAAGTACCTCCAGAGTAGGCAGGTCTGTAGAATGACGAAAGACAATGGTGTGGGGCATTTAAAAGGGACTTGTTCTGAAACTAAGGGAGAAAGAGAGTAAAGGGCAACCCAGTTACAGGAGCCAATGCCTTTTCCTCTGTAATCTAATTGGAAAGACTGAGATAGCCAGAGAGCATGAACCATGCCAGAGAATTCAACTGTGCTCAGTTACCACAGAGACAGAGCCATAAATTAAACTCATGTACCTGGAAGAGCTGGAGTCTGGGAGCAGAACTATGATCACTTGGGAATAGGGCTTATGTCAGATGCTGCCCTGATTGAACAGTGGTTCACATTGTCCTTTGGAGACAGTGCCAAGGTTTTGAATTACATCAGCCACTGCAAGCTGATCTACTATGGAGGGTTAGCCATGAACAAAATACCCTGAGCAAGCAGCTCCCTACTTGGAATGGCTAATATGAAATTGAACTCCTGGGCTGCTGGGCTGCCCTCCACACTTATATATGTGTACATGAGTGGCACACACTTAGACTGAAGGGGGGGTGTGAAGTGGGAAGAGGAAATATGTTTAGGAATTGAGAAAAAGGGGCAGCTAGGTAGTGCAGTAAATAAAGCACCAACCCTGAAGTCAGGAGGACCTGAGTTCAAATCTGCTCTCAGACACTTAACACTTCCTAACTGTGTGACCCTGAGCAAATAACTTAACTCCAATTACCTCAGCAAAAAAAAATGAGAAACATTTCCTATTTAATTCTGTTTAAGGGCATGATTAAAGAGAGATGCTGCTCAGTCAGCTATGTGCCATAGAGACTAGAGTGCTAAATCTAAAGTCAGGAAGACCTAAGTTCAAATTCTGCCTTAAACACTTACTACCTGTGTGACCCTGGACAAATCATTTAATCCTTCTCAGTTTTAAGTATTTACATCTGGATAATGAAGATTATAAACCCTACCTCAAAGTTCATGTGAAGATCAAATGGATTAACATGTAAAATGCTTTGCAAATCTTAAAATACTATTTAAATACTAGTTATTATTATGACTTCTTTATTTGATATTTATACTTTCACCTACCCATTGATATAACTGACCAAGATTGAACATGACATGTTGTCTTTTCCCTCCATGTCTTTTTATAAATTATTTGCCAAAACTGAAATGTTCTCCTTCCTTCCTTCAGCTTCCTGGAACTTCTAAGGCCCTTCAAGGCTCCACTCAAGTGCTGTACTCTTTAGGAAGATTTTCCCGATTCTCTTGATTCTTTCCTTAAGTCTCCCAAGCTTAGAAACCACTGTGTAAGTATGTCATACACATTGCATATTTATTTAGCTTTGAACTATAATGCTCCAGGGGAAAATTGGGGCAGTATTACAGATTGGAGATTAGTTAATATTTTATTTCTGGTAATGGAGAGTTTAGAATCCATAGCTATGGATGGGACTGAATGGGATTCTTGTCTCAAAGGACCCAGTTAGACTGGCAGCCATCTGGATTAGCCAGCCATCTGGATCTCAAAGTATCCAGTGATTAGTGAGTTTGCTCCAACAATTTTTGTAGGGCTCTGGTGCTCAGGGAAACAAAACAGAAGAGGCAGAGGACTGGGGGGAATTAGAGTTTCAGGAAAGGACTATAAATTCAGTTTAGACAGGTTGGGGGTATGAAGGAAGGATCATAAATTGTGATAAGTTTGGGAAGAAGCTAGGAGCTACTGAGTCTAAAGCCAAAAGATAAGGGGAATGTTTAGGTATTTGAGATAGGCCATCTGGAGATTTTATGAATCTTTGCAATGTCAGCGGCCATTACTCTGCAGCCCAATTATCTCAGTCTGGATGGTCAGGGGGGTGCTAACAATTAAGGGAAACTGAGACAAAACAATTAAAGGAAACAAACAAAACAATTGAGGGAAACTAAGTCATAGGAACTGTGGCACAACAGAACATGGCAGCTAGATGGTTCCATGGAGAGAACACTGGACCTGGAGTCAGGAAAATCCAAGTTCAAATCTAGTCACAGAAATTCACTAGGTATGCAATTTTGGGCTGTTTGCCTTAATCCACTGAAGAAGGAAATGGAGGACTCTAATATCTTTGCTAAGAAAACCCCACACAAAGTCACAAAAAGTTGTACTCAAATGACTAAACAACAAAAAAAACATGTTTTGTCTTCTTAGCAAACATAAGTTTCTTGAGGACAGGGACTGTCTTGCCTTTGTATTTGTCTCCCCAGTGTCCAGTACATTGTAAACATTTAGTAAATGTTTGAGGATTTTTAGAAATATGCCAGTTTAAAAATTTTAAGGGAACAATTGGGTAAAGATTTAAGGGGGATGATTTATAGTAAAGTAGGATAGGGAGCCAACCATGATCTGGATTAGGCAATGCACATTAACTCTTGGACTAATGATTGAAAAATGACATCAATTCAAAGGGAAAGAACCAAGGAATGAGTGGCATCCAGCTTACTGAGAACTAAAGTAGAGCAGGGATTTAGCAGTTACACCATAGTGCTTTCTGCTGTTGGGGGGTATACATGGTAGATAGAACTGAATTTTTGATTGAAAGCACTGCTGAATTAGATAAAGCATTGGGCATAGCATCCTCTATTATTACACAAATATTTAAATTGCACTTTATAGTTAAAATTCATTCTGCATACAATGTATCCATCAACTTGTACAACAACCCTGTGGAGAAATTGTTATTGTTCCTGTTTCACAGCTGAGGAAAATGAGGCTGTTGCTTACATAGCTAGTAAGTAGCAAAGGCAAAGCTTTAATCCCAGAACTCTACACTAAAACAAAAGGGAAGATGAATAGCTTTAAGGAATATTATCATCAAGCTATAATAACCTAAAAATGGCGTAATGAATAGAAAGTTGGCTTAGATTCCAAAAGTCCTGTCTTTGACACATACTTTGACACATAACACTTAATATAGTATCTAACATATAGCAGGCATTTGATAAATGCTAAGTAACTGACTGATGGATGAGAGGCAAATTATTGAACCTGTCATTGTCCTCAGGTAGGGCAGCTGGCTGCCTCAGTGGATTGAGTGAGGGAAATGGAACTTCCAATTCAAATCTGGACTAGCTGTGTGATCTTGGGCAAATTACTTAACCCTAAATGCCTTAGTTTCCTCATCTGTAAAATGATCTGGAAAGGGAAATGGCAAAACACTTCAATATCTTTGCCAAGAAAACCTCAAATTGGTTCAGAAGGAGTCAGATATGAGTGAAATGACAAATGATTGAACAACAACAACAGAGATTATAATTCTATAAGATTATAACAAGAGTTGCCAGTCTAAGGAAAAGATAATGATGAATGTTGGAGGGGATGTGGAAAGGCTGGGACACTAATGCATTGTTGGTGGAACTGTGAACGGATCCAGCCATTCTGGAGAGCAATTTGGAACTATGCTCAAAAAGTTATCAAACTGTGCATACCCTTTGACCCAGCAGCATTTCTATTGGGCTTATATCCCAAAGAGATCTTAGAGGAGGGAAAGGGCCCCACATGTGCAAGAATGTTTGTGGCAGCCCTTTTTGTAGTGGCTAGAAACTGGAAACTGAATGGATGCCCATCAATTGGAGAATGGCTGAACAAATTATGGTATGTGAATGTTATGGAATATTATTGTTTATAAGAAACGACCAGCAGGATGATTACAGAGAGGCCTGGAGAGACTTGCATGAACTGATGCTGAGTGAAGTGAGCAGAACCAGAAGATCATTATACACGGCAACAACAATACTATATGACGATCAATTCTGATGGACATGGCTCTCTTCAACAATGAAATGTTTCAAACCACTTCCAATTGTTCAGTGAAGAAAGCCAGAGAGAGGGATGTGAAGTGTGGACCACGGCATAGCATTTTCATGTTCTCTATTGATGTTTGCTTGCATTGTGTTTCCTTTCTCATATTTTTTTCTTGTAGACACGATTTTTCTTGCACAACAATAAGTGTGGAAATATGTATACATATATTCGACTTGTCAAGTATTTTAACATAATTAACATATAGTGGATATCCTGCCATCTAGGGGAGAGGTGGGGAGTAGGGGGGAAAATGTTTGTAACAGAAAGCTTTATGGGGGTTAATGTTGAAAAATTACCCATACATATGTTTTTCAAATAAAAAGTTTTAATAAAAAAAGAGTTGTCAGTCTTCAATGATGAAATTAGAAAACTTCAATATTATTGTGCTATGAGACAATGAATATGATGAATACAGAAAGGCATGGAAAGATTTATACAATGAGATAAAAAGTAAAAGTAAATAGCCATGAAAATAATATAAACAACAACTACATTAATGTAAATAAAAAGAACAACCACAAGACTATTAAAAGTGAATTTTTCAAAATTACAAAGAATAGGTGTGGCTTCAAAGAATGACCACGATGATACCCCCATGCTATTTCTTTGGGGAGGTGAAAGGTCCATGGATGTGGAAGAGTACATATATTTTCAGGTTTTTTTGATGTGTTGATTGGTTTTAATGATTTTCCCCCTCTTTTTTATATTAAAATTTTAATTTTTTTTTAATGTGGAGTAATTTCCTGGGAGCAGGAGGGGAAGAGAATGGGAAACATCCTGGTGGTATCAAAACAAATATCATAAAATATATTTTAAAAATAAATAACAAGTTTGAGCTTCTGCCCTCCCCCAAAATATTAACAATACCCCTCTCTCAACTAAAGAAACACATTCCCTCACTGGACCAGATATTCACATCAATTTATAAGGACAACCTCTTATTTGGGTAGAATTGAAAAAAAACATATATACACACACAAAATCCTAATTTTATCACTTTTTTATTATCAAGATTTCATGCCATTCCATCAGTTAATTGTTTCCAAATGATATTAAAGAATGGATTACTCTTAGAAAAAGTATCCTATAATTAAGCATCTCCATTTATGATGCATATGTGGATTCATATGAACTTAAATCATTTTAATATTTTTTAATCTTGTTTTTGGGGGCTTGAGGAGCCCCCTTTCCATAGTCCTCAATTGCTAATTGAAATTAATCACTTCTTGACTGATGACTTAATACTGGTCAAAACCTCCCTCTATTAGAGCATATTACCTTGTGGTTACAGAATTGCAAAATAATGCAATCTCAGAATAAGAAATTATCTCTAAGATTTTCTAGTCAAACTGTTATCTGAATGGGGATTATCTCTACAATATACCAGACTTGGAGACCTTCAGAAGGTTGAAATGCACAACCTCCAGAGAAAGACCTGCTCTATTTTAGCAAGCTCTAATGGTTAGGAAATGATTCTCTACACCAATCCAGTATCTACTTCTCTGTACTCTCAATTGATTGCCTCTAACACTGCTCCAAGGGAGCCTAATACCTTGTCCCTATGACAAATATCCAAATAAATACAGCTTTTTTTCTACACATTTTTTCTAAATCATCTCTGTATCAAACTTAAACATCTCATTTTTCTTTTAGTTAATGCCTCATATGACATTATCTCCATCCAGCCTCCTCATCATCCTGGTCATCCTTCTTTAGAATCATTCCAGCTTGTAAATGTCCTTCCTAAAATGTGGTGCTCAAAACTGAGTAACATAGCATAATATAATGATTATTAAACAGTATCTTTTAATTAAAAAAATAAAAAATAAGTCAAGAAATGTTTTTCTTTGATTTGACACACATTATAAAGTAGAAAAGAAGCATGGAATAGTGGAAAGAGCATTGTTCTAGATGTCAGTGACCTGGTTTCAAAAATCAAAGCTCTACCACACCCTAGCAATGTGACTTTAGACAAATAATTTCACCTCTCTAGCCCTCTGCAAAATGTAGGGGTTAGACCAAATTTGTTTTTCAACCCTAGGAAAGTTATTTAATTTTTTCCTGCCTCAGTTTCCTCAACTGTAAAATGAGGAAAATAATCATTTTCTTCCCAAGATTGTTGTGAGAATCAAAGGAGAAAATATATGTACTATGTTTAGCACAGTGCCTGTCATATAGTAAATAAATTCTTATTCCATCTAAAACATTTCTTTAGTTTTGACACTATGAACAATTATTTTTCAGCTTTTAATCAGGTGGTAATTCCGTATAATATTTGATTGACTCTATTTAAGCTACTAATAGCCAGAAAACAAATTTAAGAAATCCCAATAACCTCACTTTCCTGAATAAAATGGAGGAAATAAAGAAAAAAAATAAAAGATCTGAATATTTAGCCTGAAATGTCTGTAGAGGAGACTGTAGTTGTGGCTGCTATAAAATTGCACCTGAAGGACCTTCATGGTGTGTCCTGCGAGGTCACCCTAATGGCCCACAGACCCTTGGCAGAGAACATAGGCCTGAAGGAATGGCATCCAAAACAAGTGAGACTTGAAGGTGAGAGAAAGTAGGAAAGGATCACAGCCTGGCAAATATCCTAAATACAGTTGCCAGCTAGGGATGTGGAAGGATGCTGAGAGAGCCAAGACAGATACTTTTGACAAAATTGTCAAATTTTGTCTCTTTTTTAATCCACCTTGACAATTTTCTCAGGTAAGGCTAGAAGAAGCAGAAGAGGTATAACAGTCTTTCACCAGATCCCCAAAGTGCTGATGGCTGTGAGCTTTTCTGAACTCCTATTGGATAATCACAATATTCGTTTTTAGCACTAGAACAGAAATGATTGTCCTTAGAAAAACTGGCTCCAAAGAAATTTAAAATACATAAGAAATCAGTTTGGGAACAACAACACTTTTTCAGAAAGACTGAGCTTCATGAAAATAAAAATGCCAAGCTTCCTTTGTTTATTTAAAGTACTCTCCAATTTATATGCAAGTTTTCACTTTTGAAACAGGGCATATCTTGCTCAAAGAGTTATCAAACAGTGCATACCCTTTGACCCAGCAGTGTTTCTACTGGGCCTATATCCCAAAGAGATTTTTAAGGAGGGAAAGGGACCCCCATGTGCAAAAATGTTTGTGGCAGCCCTTTTTGTAGTGGCAAGAAACTGGAAATTGAAAAGATGCCCATCAATTGAAGAATGGCTGAATAAATTATGGTATATGAATGTTATGGAATATTATTGCTCTGTAAGAAATGACCAACAGGAGGATTTCAGAGAGGATTGGAGAGACTTGCATGAACTGATGCTGAGTGAAATCAGCAGAACCAGGAGAACATTATACACAGCAACAAGACTATACGATGATCAATTTTGATGGACATGGTTCTCTTCAACAATGATGTGATTCAAACCAGTTGTGCTGCAATGAAGATAGTCATATACATCCAGAGAGAGGCCTGTGGGAACTGAGAGTGAACCACAACACAGCATTTTAACGCTTTCTGTGAATATTTCCATGCATTTTGTTTTCCTTCTTAGGTTGTTTTTTCTTCTTCTCTTTCTAGATCTGATGTTTCTTGTGCAGTAAGATAACTGTATAGATATGTATACATGTATTGTATTTGTCATATAATTT
>JAJPUD010006835.1:43123-95102 GCA_023553655.1 Myrmecobius fasciatus
AGGGGATTAATGAAAAAAAAAGGCAGATGAAGGTGGCCTTGCTGTACCAGATCTAAAACTATATTATAAAGCAGCAGTCATCGAAACCGTTTGGTACTGGCTAAGAAATAGAGCAGTCGATCAGTGGCACAGGATAGGATATCAGGACAATCTAGGCAATAACCTTAACAATTTAGTGTTTGATAAACCCAAAGACCCCAGCTTTTGGGATAAATACTCACTATTCGGCAAAAAGTGCTGGGAAAATTGGAAACTAGTGTGGAAGAAATTAGGGCTTGACCCATACCTAACACCACATACCAAGATAAGATCTAAATGGGTTCATGATCTAGATATAAAAAGAGGGACTTTGTAAGCAAGTTAGAGGAATGTAATATACTTTATCTCTCAGACCTGTGGAGATGGAATAAATTTATGTCCAAAGAAGGCCTGGAACTCCTAATTGAACACCAGATGGATAATTTTGATTATATTAAGTTAAAAAGTTTCTGTACAAACAAAACAAATGCAGACAAGATTAGGAGGAAAGCATCAAATTGGGAAATCTTTACATTTAATGGTTCTGATAAAGGCCTCATTTCTAACATATATAGAGAATTGTCTCATATATATAAGAATTCAAGCCACTCTTCCTTCAATAGATAAGTGATCAAGGGATATGAACAGACAATTTTCAGATGATGAAATTAAAACCATCTCTAGTCATATGAAAAGTTGCTCCAAATCACTATTGATCAGAGAAATGCAAATTAAGACAACTCTGAGGTACCACTATACACCTATCAGATTGGCTAAAATGACAGGAAAAGATAACGATGAATGTTGGAGGGGATGTGGGAAAACTGGGACACTGTTACATTGTTGGTGGAACTGTGAACGGATCCAACCATTCTGGAGAGCAATTTGGAGCTATGCTCAAAAAGTTGTCAAACTGTGCATACCCTTTGACCCAGCATTGTTTCCACTGGGCCTATATCCCAAAGAGATCTGAGAGAAGGGAAAGGGACCCACCTGTGCAAGAATGTGGCAGCCCTTTTTGTAGTGGCTAGAAACTGGAAACTGAAGGGATGCCCATCAATTGGAGAGTTGCTGAATAAATTATGGTATATGAATGTTATGGAATATTATTGCTCTGTAAGAAACAACCAGCAGGATGATTTCAGAGAGGCCTGGAGAGACTTGCATGAACTGATGCTGAGTGAAAGGAGCAGAACCAGGAGATCATCATACACAGCAACAACAATATTACATGATGATCAATTCTGATGGACATGGCTCTCTGCAACAAAGAATTGTCTCAAACCAGTTCCAATTGTTTACTGAAGAAAACCATATACACCCAGAGAGAGGGAAATGAAATATGGACCACAATGTAACATTTTCATGATCTCTGTTGACATTTGCTTGCATTGTGTTGCCTTTCTCTGATTCTTTTTTTTTTTTCTTGTAGATAGGATTTTTCTTGCATAACTTCTCAAGCATTTCAACATTATTAACATTTAGTGGACTTCCTGCCATCTAGGGGAGAGGAGGGGCCTGGGGGTAAAATTTGTAATGGAAAGCTTTGTAAAGATCAATGTTGGGGAACTACCCATATATATGTTATACAAATAAAAAGCTTTAATAAAAATAAATAAAAATAAAAAAAGTGAACCATTTTCCACACGAGAACACTGAAACTCAGAGAAATTAAATGATGTATGGATGTCCTTCAATTGAGGAATGGTTGAATATGCTATGGTCTATGAATGTCATGGAATATTATTGTTTTATAAGAAATGATGAGCATAAGAAATGATTTCTGAAAAGCCTGGAGAGACTTAAATGAACTTACGGTGAATGAAATAGGCAAAATCAGGAGAACATTGTACACAGAAACAAGAAGATTATGTGATAGTCAACTGTGATAGACTTGATTCTTTTCAGCAATGAGATGATTCAATGTAATTCCAATAGACTTGGTATAGAAAATACCATTCATTGTATCTCAAAGAAATCATAAAGGAAGGAAAAGGCCCCACATGTGCAAGAATGTTTGTGGCAGCCCTTTTTGTAGTGGCTAGAAACTGGAAATTGAATAAATGCCCTTCAATTGGAGAATGGCTGAATAAATTATGGTATATGAATATTATGGAATATTATTGTTCTGTAAGAAATGACCAGCAAGATGATTTCAGAGAGGTCTGGAGAGACTTACATGAACTGATGCTGAGTGAAATGAGCAGAACCAGGAGATCATTATACACGGCAACAACAGTACTATATGACGATCAATTCTGATGGACATGGCTCTCTTCAACAATGAAATGTTTCAAACCACCTCCAATTGTTCACTGAAGAAAGCCATATATACCCAGAGAGAGGGATGTGAAATGTGGACCACAACATAACATTCCCATACTCCTTGATTGATGTTTGCTTACATTGTGTTTCCTTTATCTGATATATCATTTGTGTAGACAAGATTTTTCTTGCACAACAATGACAAGTATGGAAATATGTATACATATATTCGATTTGCCAATATTTTAACATAAATAACATGTAGTGGATATCCTGCCATCTAGGGGAGGAGTGGGGAGTTGGGGGAAAAATTTGTAACGGAAAGCTATGTAAGGGTTATTGTTGAAGAATTACCCACACATATGTTATGCAAATAAAAAAAAAAAGAAAATACCATTCACATCCAGAGGCAGAGAGAGAACCATGAAGAATGAATATGAATCAAAGCATGATATGTTTATCTTTTTGGCTGTTAGTTGATTGTTCGTTTTTTTCTTTCTCATGGTTTTTGTCCTTTTTGTCTGATTTTTCTTGCACAACATGACAAATATGGTAATATCTTTAGAAGAATTGTACATGTTTAACCTATATTGGATTACTTGCTGTCTAGGGGAGGCTGTCACCATCTCCTACTATTATATATATATATTCAGATGAACTTGTCCATTCTTGCCACCCATAGTAAAGAACAGTCAGAAATAAAACTTCTTGGTGATACTACCTAACATTTCAATGGTACATATACTTTAATGAAGCCCTTTCAATTCAAGATTAAGTGCCTATTGTATGCTAGTATCTGTGCTACACATTGGCCATAGAAGAAAAATTCATTATCCTCTAACATCTACTTCTCTAATATGATCCTCATAAACAAACCTCTGGAATATGGGTTTTGTAGATGTCACTATCTCTAGAACTGGTACAAAGCATTTTTGTCCCCTGGGCAACATATGATATTTTGACTCCTGTAAATCAGCATCCAGTTGAAGGCTTTCATGTAACATAATATCACAAAATTAATAAAAATACAACTAGCATTTCTATAATGTTTTAAGATTGCAAAGTACTTCTTCACAAAAATCTTGTACATCAAGGTGTTATCATTATCTCCATTTCACAAATGAGGAAACTAAGGCAGAGAATGGTAAAATTAACATCCAAGGTCAGACTCTTAGTGTCTAAGGCTGAACTCACGGCTTCCTGACTCCAAGTCCAATATTATATCTCATAGAGAGTTTAGTTTTCTGGCATTAAATATTTTAAAACTATATTAAAATAATATTTAAAAATCTTACTTATTTCGTGAACACATATGCATGCATGTGCACATGCGTGCACACACACACACACACACACTGCCCTAGATAGCTATTTACCTTGCCCATCTAGTACTGACTCTTTGTCTATACAGTGTGAGTCCTTTGAGGAGAGAGAGAGTTTTAGTTTTACCTTTGTATCCCTAGCATGTAGCATAGTACCTAGAATATAGTTTTTGTTGTTTGGTCAAATCCAACTTTTTACAATCCTTTTTGGAGTTTTCTTAGCAAAGCTACAGGAATAATTTGCCACTTCCTTATTCAACTCATTTTACAGACGAGGAACTAAGGTAAACAGGGTTAAGTGACTTGCCCAGGATTATATAGGTAATAAGTATCTAAGGCTAGATTCTAGTATCTAAGGCTAATTCTAGGCCTTGTGCTCTATTCATTGCAACACTTAGATGCTTGTTGACTGATTGGTTGATTCACTACTTCCAGGATGTATAATTTCATCCATGTGGTCATTCCCTCCAATAGCACAGATTGTTTTCTCCATATCTGCTGTGGAGGTAAAATACGTCACCCTATAGCCAATTTGTTGATATGTTTCTCTAGACTTATCAACCTGAATGGAGCTATGCATTCCATCACCTGGCTTAAACTGTGATTATCTATACTTAAGAAAAGAAAACTAAGACAAAATGCTAGCCTAACTAATTAGCCTAAAGAAACCTGAAATTTGAGGCAGAGATGAGACTAATACCTAGATCTCTTGAATCCTGGCCCTTTGATTTTTTCTCCCATGAAAGCAGGGGTTCTTAAACCTTTTTCTATCATGGACCCTTCTGGCAGTCTGGTGAAGTCTACAAAACCCTCCTCAGAATAATGTCTTTAACTGCAGAAAATAAATGTAGAGCAGAAGTCAATTATATAGAAATGTAGTTATCAGAATATAAAAACAAACAAACATTATTACTAGCTCTCTATTCCAAAGAAATCATAAAAAAGAGAAAAGGATCTACATGCACAAAAACATTTATAGTAGTCCTTTTTATGGTGGCAAAATATTGGAAAGAAAGGGACTGGCCATAAATTAGAGAATGGCTGAAGAAACTGTGGTACATAAATGCAATACTATTGTGCAACAAGAAATGATGAGCAAGCAGATTTCAGAAAAACCTGGAAAGACTTGTATTAACTGATGGAAAGTAAATGAGCAGAACCAGGAAAACACTGTACATAGTATCAGCAACATTGTGTGATGATCATCTATAGCTGACTCCATTTCTTCTCAGCAGAACAATTATATAAGATAAGTACAAAGGACTCCAGAAGAAAATAATTGGTGAAGTTCTGGGTTACTAAGTGGGATTGGCAGAGAAAGCCTGAAGTAAAGATAAAATTATGCCTTGAGGTAAACAGGAAAGGACAAAGATGGAGATTAACTCAATATTACAGTCCCTCTCCGTGTGGGAGATCTGTATTCAATCAGAAAGTCAAGTCATATCAAACCTGGAGGTTAAATTTTCCCTATAAATCTGGCTTATGCCATCTTTGCTGAACCCTTTTGCTTTAGCCCATCCTGGCATTCTTGCTTTATGGCATCTTTCTCTTTACTTCTCCCCCATCCCCCATAGTGTTTTTCCTCTCATTACCCCACCATGCCTCATGATATCTTTCTCCTTATGGCTAACTTTTTTGGACTGCTAAACTCCTCTATGGATTTGGCCTGCCAGTCAATGAATTCAATGTCCTTTCTCCTGGTTCATTGTGAGTTCCACTAGAAAACTTGTCTTTTTCATTGTTAATCCTTTAAACCATTTTCCTGTCTCCCAAATCTATTTCATACTTACCACTTATAGTGTTTATTGTATCTTTTCATTTTGTCTGTAACCTCTTCTCATAAATAAACCTACCTTTTAGAGAATGGCCATTGTGAATTCATCACATGACTGACATCCCAACATTTGGTGCCAGATCCCAAGATCTGATGTCAATTGCTCTCCTAAATCTCATTTGGTGCCTGAACATCAATCTCATCACTTGGTGGTGAATCTCAAACACATCATAGCAAGATAAAGAACTGATGGACAAGGAGTACAAAACAAAGAATATTTTTTCACTTATTTTATTCTTGCTCATATTTTTTCTTTTGATCTGTTAGTTCTTTCACAATTGTATTAACATGGAAATATGTCTTACATGATAGCCTACCATCTTTGGAAGAGGGAATGGAAAGGATAAAGGGAAAGGAAAAAATTTTGAACTCAAAATCTTGTAAAAAATGAATGCTAAAAATTGTTTTGACATGTAACTGGGGAAAATAAAACATTATTTTAACAAATAAGCACATGGACTCCCATGTTAAGAACCCTTGTAATGGATACTACCTGTCTAACATAGGGATTTGAAGCAGTATCTAGGGTAGGAACTCTATTCCTAAATTTTTTTAGTTGTTGGCACTTGCTGAGTATTTTTACAAATTCTCAGTGCTTCAGGCCATGTCACAGAAGCATCATAGGTTCCCATAACCTCTTAATAGAAAGGGACCTCAGAAGCCATCTGCACCTATGAGATGTTTCTAAGAGAAATGGTCTAGCTTTTGCTTAAAGACCCTCAGGAAAAGGGAGTCTACTCTCTCCAGTGCTATCCACTGATACGTTAAGATAGAAGAAAGTGTTAGAAAGTTTGTCTTTACATCATGCTTAAATCTGCTTCTCTGTAATTTATATTTGTTATTCTATGTTCTGGAGTCAAACAAATTAGTCAAATCCCTTCCTCTTCCACATGAGATCTCTTCAAATGCTTGAAACAGTTGTGATGTTGTGCCTCCCACCCCAAGTCTTCTCTTCTCTGAGTAAAGCATTGCTCCCAGTGAGGTTTGTTTTAAAATCCTTTTTTCTCTAAAGACAAGAGAAGATTGACAAAAACAATTGGAAGGCTCTGCTTTGAAGAGAGCACAGCTGGGAATGGTTAGTAGCCATCAAGGGCTAAAGAAAAGCAACTCAAAGAAAAAGGGGGGTAAATGTATTTTAGAACAGCCTTGTGTTGTTCTAAACTGGCAAAGCCAATTTTCCCTTGGGGAAATTTGCTTTGGTAGAAATGGAAGTGTGGAAAACCCTAAGGCTTTGTTTAAAAAATTTCAAGGAAAATAGTATTTTCTTCTGATTAATTTAAAGACTTCCCTTGAGAAAACTTTTTTTTATTTTTGGTTATATGTTTTTTGGGAATTTTTAAACAACATAGAACAATAACCTAAAGCTTATTTTGCTAGAATTCTTACCAAGCTTTCCAATAAAATATATACTTTATAGAATTTGGGAATTGGAAGGGACCTCAGGAGCCATCTATTCCAATTCATACACAAAATGATTCCCTTATCATATACCCAACAAATGGTCATCCAGTCTCTGAAGACCTATGAGGAAAGGAAATCCACCACCTTACTCTATTACTGTGTTTCAGTTTTTAGTATGTATACTTTTGACAATTCATTCTTTTGACAAACTCATAAAAAATTGCTGTGTACAGATTTACATTTTATATATGTCAAGAGCCAGAAAGATAAAGACTGAGTTTTACTCTGTAAAATGATGGTACTTACCACCTAAAATGTGCTGGTCAAGTGGATTTACACACATACCATGAAATAGAGAGAGACAGAGAAAGTGAGAGAGAGACACAGACACACACAGACACACACACACACACACACAGAGAAGAGAGAGAAAGAGAAAAGAGAGAGAGAAACTTAAAATATAAGCTTTTAAAAAATACAAAGTACTAAAATCTACTGAAGGAGATTTAATCATTGCAAGGAAAGGGGAAAGGAGAAGGGATGGTACAGTTCTGGGAATCACAAATAGGAGTAAAACATTAGAATTGGTTCTTGAAGGGTGGATAGGATTGGACAGAAAGAAATGGTATGGGGAAAGAAGTCATTCAAGATACATAGATCAATGTATTCTAAGCACAAAGACAGGTAAGTACAGGGTATGAAAGACTTCAAGTTATCTAATGTAACTGGAAACAGCATGTGAAGAAGGAGTAACAGGAGAAAAGGTAACAAGATCAGAAGGAACTAGATTGTGTAAAACTTTAAATTCCTAATTAAGGAGTTTGGAATTTATCCTATGGGCAATAATGGGTCAAAGAAGCCTTTCTTCCAGTTGTACAGCATAATAAAACAATACATTGGGGGGTGTGGTGGAGAGAGACAACAACTTACCCATGTTCAGTGTATGTGTCCAACACTATGCTAAGCAATGTAAAAATAGTATATGATAGAATGGGATAAGAAATAACATATATGCATAAATATAATATTGTTTAATGTAGTACCCAACACTATGCAAACCAATATAATGGTATTCAATAATACAGAAAATACAATATTACTATATACTACAGAATAAGCAAAGATGCAGTCCTTATTCTCTAAACATGTATAAGCTACTTGGAAAAATTAGACTAACAAGAAGACAACCAGTCAACAATAGAAGATAGTATTTTAAGAGATAGTTTGATACAAGGGACAGAATTCTGGCTCTGCAATGAAAACATTGATTCAAATAGCATTTCTGATATTTATTAGCTGTATGACCATAGGCAAGCCAAATAACTTCTTTGGGTATCAGGTAACTCTCTTAAAACTTAGCTACTGAGCTACAGATGAGTTGAAATCTGGAAATCTTACTTAGAGCAGAAAGCTTTGATTTAAGTTTAACATTATGTCATACAGACTTTCTGTCTGTATTAAGTCAAGTATTAAGTTAAGCAGAGAAAGAGACCAATAAGATCTGGACTAATTAAAGAAATATTTTACAGTAAAGACTTTTTGTTTTAATAAAACAAGCTGTTTTATTTACAAAAAATTATAGTGTAAAATGTACAATTATGAAAAATAGCCATCAAATGGAATGATCCTATAAAAAAAGGTCAATTTCTAGGCATATTTGTTATAGAAGGAACGATACAAGTATTTACAATCAATAACATCCCAAATAGTGAAACATAATTGTACAATGTGGCACCTCACTCAGCAGAATGTAAGGTCCTTCCCAATAAGATCTACTTCCTTTCAGTCAATCAGCATCTACAACATAGGAGGTACTTAATAAATGCTTGCTGTCGTTCATTCTCTCTTTCTATGTAAAATAACCTGATCAGGCTATTATAATTTAATTTTTGACAATAATGAAAAATTTGACAATAAATACTGCAACATGAATTTAAAAAACTCTTAAGTGGCAACTGTGGTTCTTATTTACAGGAAAAAAAATTCTTGGCCTATATACCTGAAATATGCTTTGAAGTTAAGTAAAAATTATGTCAATGCTATTTACAAATTAAAATCATTACTGTATTTTTCTTTATGAATAATAATAGTAAAAATCAAAGACCAATAAAAAGAAACATATGGAAATTATACAAGGATGCAGTTGAGCCAGTTTGTATCAGCTCACAAGAGCTGATGGTTAAATTTTCATTGTGAGCCATTTTCAACTCGAGCTTGGCAAACACTACAAATTATCGCTTAATTTATTATTTTATTGATTATCCAGACTTCAGAAACTGATTGAAAAAATGTCAATAATACTGATTAAACTGTGTCACATGGTTTCAATGAGTCATTTGTTCAGCATTTACCAGTGAGTCCTTGGAAACAGCATAGATTTAGAAAAGGGATCGTATAGTATACCACCACCATGTTACAGTTGGGAAATTTGGGGCCTAGGGAAATGAAATGACTCGCCTGGAGTTACACAAGCAGAAAGTGAAGGAGAAAGGATTTTAACTCAGGTCCTCATGTCATCATCCACCAAGGCAACGAAAAAGACACCCTGGCTTAGGAACCAGGAAATCTGAGTAGTAGTACTAACCCTTTGACTGGTTGGGTGACCTTGTGAAATCAATTCCTTTCTCTGGGACCTCATTTTTGATATCTCTGAAACAAAGAGTTGGACTAGATGATCCCTAAGATTCTTTCTAGCTCTAATATTCTAAGGTATCATTTTAAGGAAAGTCAATTGACAAGTAGCTTCCAGCTCTAAAATTCCAAAATCAACTTTCAGGAAGCAAAGAAATACTCCTTTAGGTAACTAGATAATCAGTTATTTCCAGCATGCAGTATCTCTTGATTGTGATGCCATCTATTTACAAATACATTTTTTAGCCTTTTTTTTCCTCTCCCTCAAAATCAACAATTGCTGTTAGTGAAGGTTCACCTAAAGGCTGAGCAAAAGAAGCAGCATAAAAAGGAAAATATAGAACCACTGTTTTAGAGCTGGAAAAGACTGTAGCAATCATTTAGTCAATTGTCTCATTTTATAAATAAGGAAGCTAAGGACCAGAAGAGGTTAAATGACTTGCCTAAAAATCACACATTTTCAGTGACAGGACTGAGATTCAAAAGCAGGTCCTTTGACTCAAGCTGTGTCTACCATATCATGATGTATCTAAACTGAAAGCACTTTCTTTATGTGGGAACACAGAATCAGTGGGTGTGGGGCTCCATCTCAGCTTCAATATGATCTCTGTTGATCATAGAATGTGATAGGAAGACACTTCTGAAATGAATAATATGCTGTATGTCCTACAGTGATATTTCTATTTGATGATATGAAACACGTATCAGTAAGAAGTCTTAACACTGGTTGAATTAGACGAGTAGGAGCTGGATTTCCGAGATAATTTCTTGGAAGTGAGGGACACTTGCATTCTATTCACAGTCCAAACACTTCGACAAAGAAGAGTGTTCTTGGCGTGATCCCTAAAATCTTGAGAAACAAAATAATAAACAAATGGATCGATACAGCTGTTAAGAGAAGAGAGACAGAGAGCTACCATGTACAGAGCATAGATCTGACTCTGGCTTCTGGTTCTAATCAGGAAATAATGCACCACAAGCAAAATATTACTGGGTGTGAAACAGATCAGGTACATGGCCAGGACAGTGATGATAAGTTTGATGGCTCTTCTCTTCCTTCCAGAGCCATCCATAGCAGAAGAATTGAGTGTCCGGATCATTAGGATGTAGACAGAGACCGTGAGACAAGCTGGGAACAAGAAGACACCAATGACCAGAGAGAGGAAATAATTGAACGTATCTCCTGCCAGCACATTAGCAGGCAAAACATCATGGCACGTTGTGATATTAAGGTCTGGAATATAGACAGTTTGTTTCACGACATACAGGGGAATGGTTACCAGCAGAATCAGCAGCCATGTTCCAATGGAAACCCCTATGGCAATGTTAGACAACTTCCTGGAGCGCACAATGGGATTCATGATAACCCAATATCTCTGCACACTGAGGCAAGTCATGAAAAGAATGGGACAGTACATGTTGCCATAGAAAAAACCAATCAACACCTTGCACAAAGCTTCCCCATAAACCCAGTTGTTGCCATTTAAATGATAAGCAATCTTCAAGGGAAACCAGATTACAGACAAGAGATCTGCCAAGGCTAAGTTGGCCATGTAGATCACAGCAGGGTGTTTCTTCTGTGTTTGAAAAAGGAAAACCCATAGAGCCATGCCATTGCTTGGCAAACCAACGATAAATACAATTGTATAGACAATTGGAAGGAAGACAGTGGTCAGTCGTCCAGTGAGAATCTCTGTAGAAAATGCATCCACAGAGAATCCTGGCTTTGGCAAAGCTTCTCCATTCCCACTGGATGAGATGTTTACTGAGGGGATCTTGTGACCAATAAGACTTCTCCCTTTGCTTCTGTTAGTTCCTCCTCCTTTTCTTCACTTAAGTCACCCACTGCATTACAGTAAAGACTTTAAAAGTAAGCAGGATTTGAATAGATGGACAAAAGATGGAAGAGCATTCCTTTTGGAAGTTTTTAAATGTATTTTAAACTTAAATACAAAACAAGAATAGGGGGAAAATATTGTCATCTACACAGCAGAACAAAAAAGATGATTCAATATAAAGCAACATTTCCATTTCAAGAAAACCTATCTAATAAATGCCACATATTGTTTTCATAGCTGTCCAGCTTTCTTTGCTTCCTTGTAGATTTCCTTTTGTTCTCTGCTGTTTACTTTTTACTCCCTCCCCCAGAAGGCTACACTTAGGTAATATATGTAAATATATAAATATACATATAAATTATTTATTTACATATATACATGCACATACATATACATTGATTTCTATAAATATATATATTCAAACACTCTAATACACATTTGTAAGACTATACTATGCTTATTTCTTGTTTTTCTAAAGATAGATGACATCTTCTTTCATAAATCCAAATCTTTCCATGGTTTTCTAAATCAATCAGCTCCTCATTTCCTAGACCACAGCAATATTCCAACTCAATTATATTCTACCTGAGAGATTTTCTATAAAAGTTTTCCCCCATTTTCCTGCATTCCTTCTATTCTTGGCTTCATAGTTTTATTTATACAAGAAAAATTCAATTTAAAATAATAAAAAATTATTTATTTTACATTTTAACATGATCTTAACATAATATTTTAAGGTCTGAACTTCTGGATCTGCCTCTTTTACATATTTTTACTCTTCATTTTTTGAAGTTCCTGACCTTTTGTTCTTTGAATTGAACTTTTTAATTATTTTTTCTCAGCAAAATAATTTTTAGTAATTTAATTGGAATGGCATTACATAAATAAATTAGTTAAATAAAATTGTCATTTTTTATTATATTGACTTTACCAACCCATGAAAAATAAATATTGCTTCTATTATTTAGATCTTTTACTTGTATAAAAAGTGTTTTATATTTATATTCATATATGGATAAGTTCATTTCATTCATGTTCTAAGCTATAATTATTTGTTGTATATTTTCCTCCAGATTTTTCCTCTAGCCTTCTCACCTTATTCTTACACTTCCTCATTCCTCTGCTTTACTTCTACAACCTTACCTTGCCCTCCTATTCTTTAACCTACCTACCCCTCCAAGAAACCCTCCCTTATCCTCTCTCCCTATTCCCTTGCCCTCTTATTTCTTTCTGAATTTAGAATACATTTAAACATGTGTGTATGTATGTATATATATATGTGTGTGTGTGTATGTACATACACATGTATATATGTTGTTCCCTCTATAACCTTTTCTATATGAGGGTAAGGTTTTAGTACCACCCAACCTTCCCTCACTAGCTTTTTATGTATTATCATTCTTTTGACTCATTTATATGAAATAATTTCTTCTCTTCTTTTGGTTTGTCTACATACTTTTATATATTTCTAGAATCGCCCCATCATATGCAGGTCAACCCAAGACTTTCTTTTAAATTACCCAAATAAAAATGATAATCAGAAAAGAACTAAGAATATTCTCACATATAAAAAGTAAATGATTTGACCTTAATGAGTCTTTTACAATTGGTCCTTAATATTTACTTTATATTTCTCCTGGATGTTATATGTCAAAATTTCCCTTAAGTTTTGCTGTTTTTGTCATAAATATCTGAAAGACTTTCAGTTTGTTAAATATCCATTTTTTTCCATTCAGGATTATAGTTAACTGCTGGTTAAATTGTTCTTGGTCATAATCCCACTTCTTTTGCTCTATAAAATATAGTATTCCAAGACCTCCAGTCTTTCAATATAATAGTTGCTAGATCTTGTGCAATCCTTATTGTAGCTCCATGATATTTAAATTGATTTTTTTTCCTGTTGCTTCCAAAATTTTCTCCTTTACCCGGGAGCTTTGAAATTCAGTTATGATATTCATGTAAGTTTTCCTCCTGGGATCTGTTTCAGGTAATGATCAGTAGATTTTTTCCATTTCTTCTTATCTTCTTGTTTTAGAACTTCAGAATAATTTTCCTTAATAACTTCTTATAATATTGTATTGATTCTTTTTTATCATAATTTTTACGCAGATCGACTATTCTTATAATATTTCTACTGAATCTGTTGTTTCTCCAGATAATGTTTTTCTGATGAGATGCTTCATAATCTCTTATTTTTTCATTCTTTTGATTTTGTCTTATTACTTTTTTATGTATTAGAATGTCATTAGCTTCCTTTTGCCCATTCTGGTTTTCAGAGAATTATTTTTTAAAGTTTTTGTTTCTTTATTTTAAGTTGATTGACTTCTTATAATTTTCTTGATTTTCTTTGTTCTTTTTTTTCTTCCAATTTTTTCCTGGACCACACCTATTTTGTTTTTAAAGTCTTTTTTAAGTTCTTCAAAAAATCTTTTTTGTGCTTGGGACCATTTGACACTTTTAATTGAAAAAGGACTGGCTTTTTTAGTTCTATTATCTTCCTTTGAATATATCCTGATTTTTCTTTATCCCCAAAGTAACTATCTATGGTTGGATTCTTTCTCCTTTGCTTTCTCACTTTGTTGTTCTTTTGCTTTATTTTTAGCAATTGTAAGTGTAATCAAATTTTGATTCTGAGGTATGGGGAATAATGCCTCAAAACTTAGGTCCTTCTTACTGTTATTTTCCAAAGTCTGCCAATTTTGAGCTCTCCACTGCACTCCTAAATCACATTGTCCTACAAATGAGCCTGCCCCTTGCAGTCCCTCTGATAGCAGAAAACTACCACTATCCCTTCTTCCCTAGAACTGAAATCAGGGACTGGGCTCTCCTGTAAATACCTACAACCAACAGTGTCCCAACTCTTTTACCACTGTACTGACCAGTTGTGAGTTTTTCCCTGCAGCAGCAATCCTGCCTAGCATATATCTGATGAGTACAATTGTGTTTGGCATCCCTCAACAGTGGAAGGTCCTTCAGTCTTTCCCTACTCACCTGACAGACTAGCACACTATACAGCTTCTTAATTCCAGGTACCCCCAGGACTTCTTGTTTGTTAATTCTTCAAAGTTAGCCTGGAAGTGTTGAATTTTACTCAGGCTAAAACTCTGTCACTGGAAGTCATGTCTTTCCTGGAGTCTTCTTAGGTTTTCTTTGGAAAACAATTGCTTTAGCCTTATTTTCACATATTTCCTCTGTTCTACACTTCCTCTTGGGCAATGTTCTATCTTTTACTGCGGAGGAAATTTGAAGAGCTGAAAGTTTTCTGACCTATTCTTCCATCTTCTCAGAATCCTCTCTGAAAGAGCATTATTACTGATATTGATAATAGAGAAGGAGCTTAATTCATTATGTATTCTATTTATTTGTTCAAATATGGGAGGGATCTGTGATTTTTTTTAATATGGAACAACCCTAGTTAGCCAAGACAGATCACAACCTATCTATTGCCTAGTGGATAAGGCTTACAAGTTGCATGAAATTCAGATAGGTTAATTAAATTACCTGTGATCACACAGGTTGCCTGACTTGTAGTTTTCTGACTATAAGCTCAGTTCTCCATCAATTATTTATTTTATTTATAAATTTATAAATTATTTAATTTATGGCAAATGAGTGTTGTGGATAAGGTATTAGACTGACTACCAAACTGAAGATCTACAAAGCCATTGTGTTGATTTCATTGTATGCCTGTGAAACCTGGACAGTATATTAGCACCATGCCAGAAAACTGAATCACTTCCATTTGAATTATCTTAAAACAATTCTGAAGATCACCTTCAGTGTCCAGTGTCCAATACCGGACACTGAGATCCTTTCTCGATCTTTAGTCTCTCTTGCATATATCTTATTTATGTGAAATTGCTATCTTTCCTATCAGACTATGAGCTACTTAAAAGCAGGGACTCTCTCTTGCCTTTCTTAGTATCTCCAGTATTTAGGACAGAACTCATAAGTGCTTCATAAATTGTTGTTGACCATCTAACAGAGTACTGGGTCTGGAGTCAGAGGACTTGGATTCCAATCCTGCCTCTGATGCTTACTTAGTACTTGTGTGACCTTGGACAGGACTCCTTAGGCCTCAGAATTTTTTGCCTATAAAAATGAATGTTTTGGATTAGATTCCTTCCAGCTCTAGATCTATGATTGTGTGATCCTATAAAATTGGAGTATATGGATGTCATAAAATATTATTGAACAATAAGAAAATTTCAGATAAACTTAGGAATACCTGAATGAAGCAATGGAATAAAATAAACAGAAGCAAGAGAATAATTTATATCATGGACACAATAATGTAAAGAAAGACAGTGAATGACTTCAGAAATATGATCAATGCAGTTACTGAAAATCATTTGCTGTGAAGGCTGCCTCCTGCCTCTGATCAGAGGTAATAGATTGGAAGTGTGGAATGAGTCATAAGTTTTCAGATGTGGACAATTTGTTGATGTTTTTCTTGATTATACTTATTTGTTTCAAGAAACAACTCTGTGTTAGTAAAGAGGAGGAAAGAACAGGAGAATCAGTGGGAAGTGATAATGATTAAAAATGCAAATATCAATAAAATATATAAAGAAAAAAGGAGTGTCATATTATGCTATGAGAGGGCAAGCAAGAATTGCAAAACTTTAATGTGAATAAATGTGACATAAGATTGAAATACTTTCAAATATCTTTGATTTTTATCCACAGAATATACATTCCATTTACATACTGTAACCCCTTCTGTGTCTCAGGAAATGATTTAATGAGTTTCTGTGGCCAAAAACAACATCATCATCAGGTGGCCAGCCTTTTGGAAGTGAGCCTTTTCAAATATGGCCATTATGATCCTAATTCAAAAAAAGTTACATATTGAATATATTATATTCTTTAAAAAAAAAGCAAACTCTAGATTCTTAGTTAATAGATATTCTTAGTTTTATATATAATCTTTCTCTATTCTACTATATACATATGTGTAATATATGTAATAATAAGTGCTTATTGATAGTTTCAGTTATCCAAGACTGTGACTTATCCTAGCAACTAAAAGGTATTAAGTAACAGAATAAGATACTAAATACCAGTCTTCTGACATTATGTCCATTATTGCTCTTTTAATTTCTATATATGTACATATATGTATACATATATTTGTTTATTTACTTCTTATAACTGAAATAAAAAGAAGAAACACAATTTTATCATTTCACACAGTAGGAAAACTGAAAACAAAATGATTCTGAGCTTTCCCTTTTAGATACCTCATCACTACAACTCTTTTCACCTTTGTCAATTTAATTCCATCCAATTTAGCAAACATTTTTTTATTCTATCCTACTTTATGTAGCAAGAGGGCTTTTTAGGAGAGAGTGTGGGTAGTGGATAGGCAGTCTTAGGAAGACCTGGGTTCAAGTCCTTCCCTTGACACATTCAGGTTATGTGACCCCAGGTAAGTCACTTAACTGCTCAGTGCCCAAGACATATTTAAAACAATAAAGGAATTTGTGTCCAAAGAAGAACTGTAACTCTTAATTGAACACCAGATAGATAATTTTGACTATATTAAGTTAAAAAGTTTTTTTGTACAAACAAAACTAATGCAGACAAGATTAGGAGGGAAGCAATAAATTGGGAAATCACCTTTACATTTAAGGGTTTTGATAAAGGCCTCATTTCTAAAATATATAGAGAATTGTCTCATATTTATAAGAATTCAAGGTCCTACTTCCCAATATAGGCTATCCCAAAAGTCTTAGTGCAGTTTTAAGCTTTAAGTCTTCAGTTGCACTAAGACCTTTGGGACACTCTATATAATACTTCCTACCTAAAAGAGGAATCTGAGGCACTGGAATATTAGCATTTTTCTTCCACATTTCTATCCTTACACATACCTTTATTCAATTCTCTTCTCTGACTCTGTAAAGGTCTAAATACACAAATATAACCAATATTTAATTCCAGAGCATACTTTGAGAAAGGTTTGAGCAATAAATTTCTTTATAGTCTCAAGTTAGGAATTTTCCAGCCACTGGAGAATGAAGGGATTGATACTGAAAGGAAATCTAGAATAGAAGTTCTTGATTCAGGAGAACTGGAATTGATTCTAGCAAAGGAAGCAGTGCTTGCTTCAAACATAGAAATGCCAAGATCATTTAGGGAAATACAAGGTTGAGAATTTCTTACTTTGTGTTACAAAATCAACTGATTTATGTCCAAATCAAAAAGTTGATTTTTGATTTGGACATAGGGAAATGTCCTAGAATAACGGAAAAGAGACTGGGAAAAGAGACTGTTGGAAAGAAGAATAGCAATTTCTAGTGATGTGGGTTAGGAACCAAAATGATGTGGATAATGTAGATACCAGATGATGATAGGCACCAAAAGCAGGGATTCGGTCATGTGAAGAATTCATAATAGCCATTTTCTTTGGCAAAAGGTAGATTTATTTAGAAGAATAGGTGACAAACAAAATGAAGGGATGCAATAGACACCAGGAATGATAAATATGAAATAAAGTGAGAGAGCAATGAAAGACAAATTTCTCAGTGGAACTCCAATTACTCAGTAGAAAGGAAACACCCCATGAAGTTGGGGCATGCCCTTAGCTATCAGACTAAATCCTGAAAGGGACTTAGCACCCTAAAAGACTTAGCTTTAAGGAGGAGAAATGGGGTTAGGAAGCATAATGAATTTAGGGGATATGCCAAGTGGCATGGGGGAGAGTAAGGAAAAAGACACTAAAGTAGTGTAGTAGCCTGATGGACTGGCCCGAAAGGAAGATAGCAGCCATGGGATGGGATACAAATAGATTTTACAGAGAAAATAACCTCAGGGGATATGACTGGATTTCTGACAGGGAATACCTGGGTGAGATTGGTGGTGAGACTGGTCGAGAACCTTACAGACATTGGATCTCGGGGGTTTAATATAACTTGGATTTCTGACTAGAAGACCTCCCCAAAGAGTGGGACCATGGAGCTAAACTGATCTCTATCAGTGCCTCCTCCCTGCCTGCCCCAGGGATTAACTTTTATCAATTCCTCTGCTAACTACCCCAAAATTGAAGACTTCATCATCTAGGAAATTATAAATATCCCCCCCAGGTATAGGTTCATGTTCCTGATAGGGGCCTTTGGGAATATTATCTTGAAACCTAGCACTCAAAATTATCAAAGCAACTGTTAAGAAGCTGTGTTTTGTGGTGGGAAGAATTTTAGACCTGAAATTCAGACACTTGGTTTTGAATCCTGGCTCTGACATTTATTTCATGATCATGAAGAAATAATTTTTATCATATTAATATCAATTAATTAATATTAATACAACTAGTTTAAGTGCTGAAACTATTCCTTCAGATGAGCTATTTCCTTGAGTAATTATAACAAATGTAGCATGAAGTTTTATGTATAACTCTTAGAGAAGAAGGAATATACATCTTTAATGTCTGCCTCCCCAATCTTCCTCAAAGAGAGCCTTTGATTACTGCTGGGAGAGGAACCATAAGATTGGGCCAAAGGCTGATGCCTCTTCTTTCCTCAGAATGAATAATTATCCCTCTAGAATTTTAACTTTCTGGTCTGTTAAATAATGTTAGTGTAGAGGAAGGAATTTTTAGGTACAAGCTAAACTCCTTATCACTATTTCTTAACAGGGAAAGAGGGACTCCAAGCTGTATATGTAGGGTTTGATTCCCCTCCTACTAAATACCAACAAACATGCAAATAGCAAAGAAACCCATTTATCCAAATCAATCAAAAACAGAAATCAGAAAAAATATATGCAGGAGAATGGATGCCAGAGAATGCATATTGAAGGAGCTCTCCTTTTGGTAGTGAGATAGCTTAACTCAACCAAGAGAGTCCCAGCTCTCAACTAAGGGAAAAATCCCCCAAAGTCTCTAATGCAGTAAACAGGGAATAGGGACATGGTTTAAGTTCCACATGTCAGCTTCTTCCCAGAATCTTTCTCCCTTTATGGAAACTTTATGGAAGTTTCTCACTATATGGAAGTGAGGTTAAAATTTCCCCACATCTTCTTTCTCTGGTCTAGAGACCAGAAGGATCTGAAAAGATTGAAATTCTCTTTATTTCTCTCTTTATTTCCAACTCTGCCTATTCCCTCACACAAGCATAGGGAATCGATCTCCACCAATGAGGAGAGCATGCCCTGCTAATGGCCTTTGGATATCACCATACACACACACACATACACACACAATTTGGGGGAAGATCTCTATTAGTTCATTGCTTTAGGGAACTTCTTACATGAAAAATCCCACTATGGGTATACCTCCCACTACCCATAATATCCCTAGTTGTAATGTGAATCAACTATGTAACAAAATCAGTAATGCTTCTATAACTTTGAGTCATAGAGCAGTGCCTGGGGACATTAACAAGTTGTGATTTACCTATATGACTAGTGTGCTTCAGAAGAAGGATTTGAACTTCATGTGGAGTCCATCACTCTATCCACTATGTTGCATAACTCAATTGCAGTGATAATGGTCATAATTCATATTTCTCTAACAACACAAAACTTACAAGGATCTTAATAGTACAAATATTGTTGTCACCATTTTATAGAGGAGGAAACTGGAACCTAGAGAAAAGGTTAATTACACAAAATAGGAAATATCAGAAAGAGTTTATGTTATGAGGGGCTCCAACTTGCTATGTGCTGAATACATTTCTATTGTAAATACAATAAATTGGTTGTTCCATCTGTAACTGAACTTCAGTGTTCAGAATTTATGAATAATAGTGAAGGGGGGAAATCATTGAAAATCTATCTTATTAGATTCAAGGTTATCATTTTCTTAAAGGTTAGGAAAGATCAAGTATAGAAAAAAGGAGCCTTGGACTTAACAGCCAGAAGACCTAGATAGATAAGTATCCTGACTTTGCTGTTTATAAACAATTTAATCTTGGGCAACTCATTTAAAGCCTGTAAGCTTCAGTTTCCTTATCTGCAAAATGGGGATAATCATTATGCTGCTTCCCTTGTGAGATTGCCATAAAGACCAAATGAGAAAATCCAAGTCAATTGCTTCGCAACCATAAAGAGCATCAGAAATGAATCCTTGTTGTTACTGAAAATTCCATTTGCCAACAATGAGTCCAAATTAATCAGCATTTAATTCTTTGTTCAAAGGTCAAAATGCAATATTCACTCAGAATGTAATTAAACAATCACATAAATGTTCTGTGTAGGAAAAAAAAAAAGATGAAATAAAAGCAAAAGAGAAAAAAAATTATCCTCCAATCTGTACTTTGAGTCCATCAGTTTTCTATATCCAGATAGAAGCTTTTTTCATCATGAGTTCTTGGAAATTGGTGGATCATTGTATTGATCCGAGTTACTAAGTCTTTCACAATTGATTATCTCTACAATATTATTGTCACTTTGCAAATTGTTCTGGTTCTGCTCACTTCTCTTTGTATCAGTTCATATAAGTCTTCTCAGATTTTTTTGACACCATTCTTTTCATGATTTCTTACAATACAATAACATTTCATAACATTCACATATCGTAACTTATTCAGCCCTTCCCCAATTGATCAGTATCTCCCAATTTCCAATTCTTTGATCCCACAAAGACCTGCTATAAATACATTTTTGGTACATACTGGTGCTTTTCCTTTTTCTTTGTTCTTTTATAGACATAATTGTGGTATTGCTTGGTCAGAAGGTATGCAGAGTTTTGTAGCTTTACCAAGTAGTTAGTTTCAAATTGTTCTCTAGATTCATTGAACTAGTTCGTAGCTTCACCAACAGTTCATGAGTGAACCTATTTTCCCATATCCCCTACAGTATTTGTCATTTTCCTTTTCTGTTATTTCAGCCAGTTTGATGAATGTGATATGTTATTTTAGAATTGTTTTAATTTGTCTTTAATTATTAGAGATTTAGATAATTTTTTCAAGCCTTGTCATAATTTTTAATGTATGACTGTAGCTACATTAAAAAAAATGATAGATGATCCAGGAACAATGAAGTAAAGATGGAGTATTTGGGCATTTTGTAGTTATAAAGGAATATTCTCATCCTGATAGGAGAAGCTGAAGGAGCAAAATAAATACTCTTTTCAATAAGGACTAGATCAAGAATCTGTGTCCAAATCTCTTGAGCAAATTACTTAATATTCTGTTGCATCAATTTTTTCAAATGTGAAACAGAGGGTTAGGTTAGACAGCTTCAGAGGTTCTTTTTAACTACAGTTAATGATGATGATGATAGCTAAGATTTATTTTTACTTTAACTTTTGCAAAACACTTTACAAATATTTCTCATTTTATTCTCACAGCAACCCTAGGAGGTAGATATTTTTATTATCCCAATTTTAGAGATGAAAAATTGAGATAAAAAGAGTTTAAGTGATTTGCCCAGAGTCAAATACAGTTATTAAATATCTGAGAATAGATATTCATATGTTCTTCATCCTCACTATGACCTCTATTCCCTTATCCTTCAGTTTTTTCTTAAGCCAATAGTCCTGCACTGACTATATTATCTTATCTTCCCTATTTTCGTTTTGGTGAACCAACTTAACTTATTTATTCACACTTGATCTAACAATCCTTGCTAGCTATTATCCTGTCTTTCTTCCCCTGTTAAGCTAAAATTTTGAGAAAGTTATATACATTATGTCCCCCCACTTCCTGTCTTTCTCTGTTGTAACCTTCTGAAATTTAGATTCTGACTATTTTAAAACTGAAATTGCTCTTTCCAAAGTTACCAATGAACTTAATTGCACAATCTAATAACAATTTCTCCATACTCATCATTTTTGGCCTCTTTTTTTTTTTTTTAGTATTTTACATTAATGACCACTATTTCTTTCTCCTGGAAATTTGCTCTTTCCTGGGTTTTAGTAAAATTAGTCTCCCCTAATTTTTCTCTTATCTCTCTAGCCAATGGTCCTCAGCTTCTTTGGTAATTCACAACATCAGTTAAATTCTTTATCTATGGAAATAACTCCAAAGGCTCTGTCCATCTCTTCTATTTCTACAGAATTTTCTAACCTTTTTATGTTTTGAACCTTGATGAAGCCTATGGAACCTTTCTCAGAATAATTATCTTCAATGCATAAATTAAATATAAAAGATTATAAAAGAAATCAGCTATTTTGAAATAGTTAACATTTTTTTTAAGTTCATAGACCCCAGGTTAAGAATTCCTGGTTATATTCTTTCACTTGATCTTACCAGCTCCCTGGGTTCAATTAGCATTTCTATTCATATAATTCTTAGATTTCTATATCTATTATAAGCTGCCTTTTGGGCATCATGAATTATATATTCTACAGGAATCTTAAATTCAGCATATCCAAAACAAAATTCATTATAATTTTCTTTAATCCTTCTCTTCTATCAACTTTATTATTACCGTCAACATCACCATCCTCTCACTCACTCAGGTTTATAATCAAGGATGACAAATATTCACTTACACTGCATATTCAATCTATTGGCAAAGCTTGTCATTTCTAAGTTCATAATATTTCTCATATATGATCCTTTCCACTCACAAATATGCTACCCTTGTTCTATTCCTTATCACTTTTTAATATGGACTATTACAATTAGTTTCTTTTTCTTTTCTTTTTCTTCTTCTTTTTTTGCTTTATGAATTTTTTTTGTTAAAGCTTTTTATTTGCAAAACATATGCATAGGTAATTTTTCAACATTGATACTTGCAAAGCTTTCTGTTACAAAATTTCCCCTCCTACCCCCCACTCCCTCCTCTAGATGTCAGGAAGTCTAATACATGTTAATTATGTTAAAATATTTGACATATTGAACATGTGTATACATATTTATACAGTTATCTTGCTGTGCAGGAAAGGAAAAAAAAACTGAGAAGGAAAACATAATGCAAGCAAACATCAATAGAGAGTGTGAAAATACTATGTTGTGGTCCAGACTCAGATCCCAGAGGCCTCTCACTGAGTGTATATGGCTTTGTTCATCACTGAGCAGCTGGAACTGGTTTGAAACATCTCATTGTTGGAGAGAACCATGTCCATCAGAATTGATCATCATATAATATTGTTGTTGCCATGTACAATGAACTCCTGGTTCTGCTCATTTCACTCAGCATCAGTTCATGCAAGTCTCTCCAGGCCTCTCTGAAATCGTCCTGCTGGTCCTTTCTTATAGAACAATAATATTCCATGACATTTATATACCATAATTTATCCAGCCATTCTCTAATTGATGGACATCCATTCAGTTTCCAGTTTCTTGCCACTACAAAAAGGGCTGCCACAAACATTTTTGAACATGTGGGACCCTTTCCTTTCTTCAAGATCTCTTTGGGATATAAGCCCAATAGAAACAATGCTGGGTCAAAGGGTATGCACAGTTTGATAACTTTTTGAGCATAGTTCCAAATTGCTCTCCAGAATGGTTGGATCTGTTCACAGTTCCACCAACAATGTATCAGTGTCCCAGCCTTCCCACATCCCCTCCAACATTCGTCATTATCTTTTCCTGTCATCTTAGCCAATCTGACAGGTGTATAGTGGTATCTCATAGTTGTCTTAATTGCAATAAGTTTCTAATTGTTATCCTTGCCACATCTAAGCCATCCTTCACTCAGCTACCCAAATTATTTTTCTAAAGCATATCTGATCATTTCATCCCCATTGGCTCCCTATTGTTTCATGGATCAAATGTAAATTCTTTTTGTAAGATATTTGAAGTTTTTCAAAACTTGGTCTCTTCTGTCCTTTGACATCATCTTACATTTTATTCACCTCCACTGGCTTATTTTCTGATTCTCAAATACAACATTCCCATCCCATAACCCCCAAGGTCTAGAATGTTCTGTTGAAAGTTATGTTGAACCAGTAACCCAATGTTTTCACCCCTGTTTATCAAATAGTATTGGGGGAGACTCTGATGGAAAAAGAAGATACCAAGTCTGCAGTTTTTGTATTAACAACTCTTTGTCAAGTTCTCCTATCTACCGATTATTTTTTCTTGTTACCTTGCTACCTTAATAATCAAGAGCCCAAATCATCTTACTGAGATAGATCTATCTGGATTATCTTAAAGTTATCTATAAAAGCTATCCCTACTCTAAAGTCATTGAGAATCTTCAGTGATAAGCTCATCTATGTGTTGCTACCTTCACATAATTATAGCAAAATTGTTTTAATAATCTTTGTCCTGAGTTTTGTCTCTTTAATCAGGGTATATGTCCAAATGAAGAATTTTCCTTTTCATAGCTCTCCTTCCTCACCTCTGTCTCTTACTGACTTCATTCAAGATTTAGCATAAATCCCACCTTTTGTAAGAATCTTTTCCTAGTTGCTTCAGCTGTCAGTTCCTTCCCCTCTCATATTACCTTCCACATTTTGCTTCCATTAGAATGTGAGCTCCTTTAGGACAAAAACTGATTTTACTCTTAGCACTTCACTTTGCATCTACTGCTCTGCCTAGCTTCAACTCCAAAAACAAGATGCTATTGAGCTCAACATACCTTGGCTCCTCCCACACACACCTCTTTTTGTATATTATCTTATTCCATTAGATTGTAAATTCTTTGAAGCCATTCTTTCTTTTTTAATTATCTTTTTTTCTTATTTGTGTCCCAAAGCTTAGCATAATACCCGATACATAGTATTTTAAAAATGCTTATTGAATTAAATTGAATCTCAATTCCCAGTGTTTAGCACAGTGTTTTTTTTTTAACTTGACATATTCTCCATTCCATGCAAACAAGCCTACTAATTGTTATCTGAATATAACATTTAATTTCCCATCATTATATCTGTGTCTTCTCAGGTTGGAAATGCAGTGCTTCCTCAAGTGAACCCTATAAAATACCTAGCTTCCTTCAAAATATAGATCAAATGCCACTTCCTACATAAGACTTCTTTCTAAGATCCCAGAGGCTAGGATTGTCTATGTCTTGACACTACTTTGTATTTATGGATCCCATAAACTCACCTCCCATAGAAAAATAGTATTATGGTATGATAATATTCTAATATGTTCATGGGTAAAAGGGAACAAAATGAGATATTTGAGTCTAGATGGGTCTGTCTAGAAGTGGTTCCTTTACTTTTCTCAAAGGAGCCATTGCTTTCTTCCAGGATGAATTAACAGAAGATTGAAGCCATAGGTTGTCCAATCTGCTCTCCTGAGCAGTATAATTTGTCCAGATATTACCAAATGAATGGGCATCTCCTAATTTCCAATTCTTTGCTACTTTAATAATAAAAGCTACAAATATTTTTGCACATATGGGATTTTTATTTTTCTCCCCTAACTTCTTTTCTTTTCTTTCTTTGATATTGTTGAAATTTGAGCCAATAGTGGCATCACTGGGTAAAGAGTATGCATATTTTAATAACTTTTGGTGTATGATTATAATTTTTTTTCAAAATGGCTGGATCAGTTTATAGATCTACTGAGAGTGCACTGTTTCACAAAAGTTCTTCCAACATTGATCATTTTCCTTTTTGGTCAACTTTGTTAATGTTACATGTGTGCAGTAAAGAACTCAGAAATTTTCATTTCTAAAATTATTAAAGATTGAAGCATTTTATATGATTAGCTTGAGTTTCTTTCTTTGAAAACTGCATATTAATACCCTTTGACCATTTATTTACATAGCAGATTGTTTTAATGCATTATATATGCTTTTTTATTAAAGCTTTTTAATGTTCAAAATATATACATGGATAATTTTTTAACATTAACCATTGCAAAACCTTATGTTCCAATTGTTTTCCCCTTCCCCCACTCCTTCCCCTAGATATCAAGTAATCTAATATATGTTAAACATGGTAAAATATATGTTAAATCCAATGTATGCATACATATTTACACAATTATCTTGCTGCACAAGAAAAAAAATCAAGTCAAAGAGGAAAAAATGAGAAAGAAAATAAAATGCAAGAAAATAATAACAAAAAGAGTGAAAATGTTATGTTGTGATCCACACTCAGTTTCCATAGTCCTATTTCTGGGTGTAGATAGCTCTCTTCATCACAAGATCATTGGAATTGGTCTGAATCACCTCATTATTGGCAAGAGCCAATTACTTTCTCTTTTTTCCACTTAATATATTTTATTTTTTTTCTATTTACCTGCAAGTTTTCAACATTCATTTTTGTAAGATTTTGAGTTCCAAATTTTTCTCTCTCCCTCCTGAAGACAACAAACAATCTGGCATAGGTTAAACATATATAATCTCATTCAACATATTTCTACATTAGTTATGTTGTGAAAGAATCAGAACAAAGGGGAAAACCACAAGAAATAAAATACAAAAAAGGTTAAAATAGCATGCTTCAATTTGCATTCAGATTCCAAAGCTCTTTCTCTGGATGTCTCCATCACTTTTTTAAACCTTCACAACTTCCACAACAATAAATAAAGTCTAATTTATAGCATTTACCAATTTTCAAGGTGTAACTGTTCATACTGAAAATTTATTGACCAGCTTTCTAGAATCAGTATGATCTGTCTCCAGAACACTTCTGTATCTCTCTTCAATGAGTGTTGATTGAGAAGCTAGATCTCAAGAAATCAAGAGCCCCACCAAAGGGAACCACGCGATGGCAATCTGGGGTAGCTGTCCAGTACAACAAAGGTCAAGTAGGAAGGATTGTTGTCACAAAGGAGAACAAACAAGTCCATCTGTAGCTCAGCACACCTATGGCCCTGCCAGTGATTGGTGCAGAGGTCTGAAAGTAAAATTTTAGGAGATTCTCAGGCTAACAAGGATCAGCTTATAAATGAAATGCAGGAACTGGAGTCTCATGTTTATTTTTACAAATGAGGCACACATATAATTATGAAGGAATTAGCTAAGAGCAAAGATTTTGTTTTGTCTAGTAGTTCTGATGTTGCTTCTGAAGATGTGATATGACCCTATATACCATATAACTATATGTTATAAACAATTTTGTAGAAGGATATTTTGATGAATATAATAAAATCTATTATTGATTTCCTTTTTGTTTTTGTAGGTGAAAGAAAGTAATTTTAAAACTTCTGGCATATTTATTTATCCTTATAAGATAGATCGTTGCTTTTGATTTATGATCTAGTTTTCAGAAACTGTATTATGGTCTTCAGTTAAGGGTGACATGCATTTTAATTGGAGTAAGGTATTTTGTTACCTGAGAGAGGTCATAGATTAGTCACACAGACAAGCACTTAACTATGTTCTTCCTATGTACATGAGTAAAAATTATATCTGATAGCCTATTACTATGTATCATTACTAACAAAGAAAGTCTATGGAACAAATAGGAGGTATTGTGGTCTGTCCTGGGACTTTATAGAAGAATTAAATAAGTCAGTAAACTCTTAAAGCATTTTCTCTTACATGCTTGTGAGGAACTAGAGACCACTGGGAACTAGTGTTTGAGGCTGAGTACTTAAATGAGTAATCAGGGGCTTTAGAAACAAGTATAGGTTCCTCAAATCAAGTATATATGCCAGGCATTGTGTTCGGTTGCTGCTAGGTCCAAAACAAGCAGATAGAAACACAATTTCTGCTTTTAAGAAGTTATATTCTCTCTCTCTCTCTTTCTCTGTCTCTGTCTCTGTCTCTGTCTCTGTCTCTCTCTCTCTGTCTCTCTCTCTGTCTCTCTGTCTGTGTGTGTGTGTGTGTGTGTGTGTGTGTGTGTGTGTGTGTGTTGGTGGGAGAGAAGGAGAAAAGATAAAAAGAAGGTGAAAAGTGGGGATGGGGGAGGTACCTTAGCAAGAGTTTGGTTAAAAAAAAAATCCAAAAAGTCAGGGTTTGTACATCCTTCCTTCTTGGTAGAGAATCAAAGATTTCAGGAAGGTAAGGTCCTAACTTGCAAATGAATTGGATTTAAGTAAGGCAAAGTCATAATTCCCACCCTCTCCTTCAGAGCTTTCATAATCCAAGTAGCAAGACATAGATTAGGACTACTAATGGCCCTGGATGTAATGGGAGAGCTTGGGCTTTTTAAGCAAAGGTTTTCCCCAGGTCTCAGCTTATCCAAGGTAACACCCATTCCATATTCAAAGGCTAGGGAAAGGTAAGGCAAAACACCAGGAGCAAAACAGAGATCTGTATACAACATTTAGAGATCTGACTATGGACTTTGATAATGTCGTGAGGGCTTATCGAAAATTATGTTGAATTACCCATACATATGTTTTGCAAATAAAAAGTTTTAATTAAAAAAAAAGAAAGAAAATTATGTCAAAATTTGGAGAAGTTCATCAGTACAGTATGTCAGTTTCAGGATGCATATTTACTTGGGCTTTGTACAGTGCTCTCACGCTTTTCCAGTCATCAATGGAGTGAAACAATATTGTGTGCTTGCTCCCAAGCATTTTAGCTTGATGTTTTCAGCCATCTTTTCAAATGTCTTCAATGAGAACAAACATGGAATCAAGGCCAGCTATGCACTAATGGTAAATTATTCAATTTAAAAAGGCTACCAGCAAAAACTATAGCAGAGGGAATGTTGGTGCATGATTTTTTGTTTGAAGATTATTGTGTACTCAATGCAACCTCTTGAAGCAGAGACGCAACAGAGTATGGGTCGATTTTCTGCTGCTTGTGCTAATTTTGGTTAGGTAAAAATTGAGGTAAGAGTCTATTTTGCCTTCACAAAAGAGTCAATAAGACAGGAGGCCAAATTCAGCCTATTCTCAATTTCTGATCAGAACAGAAACAACTGCTATTTATATTTACTCTGAACCATCAAAACCCAAATAATGAGCAAGTGAGATTTGGGCGAAGGCTTTTTATTAGCCAATCAAGGAAAGCCAGAGCGTTTGGGTTTAAAGTCATAATCAAGAAACTCCATTTGAATCCAAATAGGCTTTATCAAAGACTGATTTTTCAAGAGATCTAAACAAAAACCACGATACAAAAGAGTGGATTGTTACAAGGGAAGGAACCAGAAGTAGAATTTTTATGACTGACCTGGACATTTATCTTAAAATGGAAGTTCTGAGTAGAACCAACCAATCAGAGGAAGGGACTATTATAGAAACTGAGTACATTTCCAGTTTGAATAGATCTGGAGTGGGGTGAACTTCCAGAATGAAAAAATTACAGTATCTTGGAGAAAGTTCAGGGAGCCAGGAGGAAGAAAGGAATGAAGTCAGAGTGGAATGAAAACTTATTCTTAAAACAAGACAGGGCTTATGTAGCTTGATATACAACAGAACAATGTTTAAAGCAGTCTCCATTGTACCCAGACAATAACAATAGATCTCCATGGTTATGCATTTCAGTCTCACAACTGCACTTGGACATACTCTACTCTAGTCTTAGGATCCTCGGTTTTAGTCAATGGGTAATAGGAAAACTACTGAAAGATTTGAGCAGATGAATGGTATAACCTTAGATGTCCATGAAGAATATTAATGTGATATTAATGTGATAGTAGTCTAAAGCATTGGTCTCCAAGAAGAGCATTGTGCCTTCACTCCAAGTGTACATAGGTGGGATGTGGGATAATATCCCATCCTACCTCCTAGAGACAAATATAGGCTTTTGTTCCACAAAATCACCCTGCCACTTTTCAATATCCCCCAGCTCTATTCCCTGGGACTTCCTATGTGGATGCTCCTGGCATACTTTTCAGGAAGGTTTATAACTCAAGCCAGGTACCTATAGCAGCTTCCCTCCCCCCAAAAAATTCCTTGCCTATCACCACATTCCTTTTCAAATCTCTGTCTCCCATCACCACAGTAGCAGGCTCTATTCTCTGAGGGCAATGATAAGTGAGGAAAAGCTGTAAAATAATTTTTTTTACAAGCTCTTGAGTTTCAAAGGATAACTGCTAATTAGCCAGGCAGTAGTACAGCCAGTTATTATTTTTTAATGTGATTTAGGTTTCCAAAGAGATTCAGGGTTATTTCCTTTGCTGTAGGGAGAATTTTATTATTAATAAAACATAATTTCTGATCTCATGCAAATTACTTTAGGTTTATGGCTATAAAATCATCAAACAAATTTGTCATACAGATTTAGAATGCAGTTTTTGTGAATGGAAGGTAACAACACTAGGGTGAATAAAAATCCGTTATTCACTGCCAAGTACAGAATCAGAGGGTGTGGTTAGATGGACAGTTAACTTGGTACAGTTAGTTCTTATTTGTATTTGCATTGAGTAGCAGGTACTAGGCCTGAGTGAGCTGGATCACAAATGTCTTTGGCTATTCAAAATTCTATGTAATGTTTATTAAGGAACTACTCTGCAAAGTACTCAGCTAGCAACTGAAGACATTAAGAAGTAAATGACAAAGTTCTTGTCCTCAAGGAGCTCACATTCTATTAGGAAATAAACAAAGAAAAATAAGCATAAAGTAATTAGATGAGGGAGGATAAAAATTGGAAGAATCAAAAAAGGCTTCTTGTAGAAGATGCCATGAGAGCTAAGGCTTGAGGAAATTAAGGATTCTAAAAGAGGTCGCCAATGATTCAATGGGTAGAGCATTGGGCCTGTAGTCAGGAATTCACATCAAGCCTCTGACACTTCCTAGCTGTGAAACCCTATACAAATCATTTAACTTCTGAATGACTGACAAAAATGGATCAACTAGAGAAAGAAATGGCAAACGACTCTAGTATTTTTGTTAAGAAAACCCTAAATGGTATCATTAAGGATTAGACATGATTGAAATAGCTAAACAGGAACAGGGTTTCTAAGATGCAAAGGTAAGAAAAGTAAACATTATTCATTCTCTAGGGCATCCCTGAATTCTACTATATTATCCCCTTCAAAAATCAGAATGACTTGGCTATAGTTAATGATGCTTTAATAATAGTAATAACTTACTTTTAGAATTTAGCATATTTTCATATGCATATAAAGAGAATATTGTTGTTTTGTAATGTCCACGTCATGTCCTTATGCCACAATTTGAGTTTTTGTGGCAAAGACTGGAGTTTTTTGCTATTTCCTTCTCCAGCTCATTGTACAGATGAGGAAACCGAGGCAAACAGGGTGAAGTAACTTGCTCAGGGTGTCCCAGCTAGTGGGTGTCCCAGCTAGTAAGTGTCCCAGGGCAGATTTGAATTAAGGAAGATGAATCTTTCCGACTCCAGGTTTGTCATTCTATTCACTGTACCTCTTAGCTACCCCAATCTCCATCTTTCAGATAAAAAACCAAAGTTCATCTTATACAGCATGGCGAATATAGAACTAGGTTCAGAAGAATTGGAAGTGTTTAACCTATATTGTATGGCTTGCTATCTTGGCAAGAGGAGAGGATAGAAGGAAGAATAATTTGGAACACAAGATTTTGCAATGGTAAATGTTGAAAATTATCTTTACATGCATTTGGAAAAATAAAATACTATTTAAAATAAAAAGAAACTAAGGCTCAGATACTTTAAGTTGCCCAGGGTTCAGGGATATGCTGGAACTAGTTTGAACCATCTCAGAGAGCCAATTTTAAAATTTTCAGTCTGAGAGTTGATACCTTAGAAATGGCAAATACTACAGATCAAGGCTTAATTTGTTGTTTTGTTCATTGTTTAAAGTTAAGAAAGGGATAAAGAAAATATTAGTAAATATGGATTAAATTTTAAAATGCTTCATGGGTCCTTTTCCCCCAAGAGAATCAGCTGTTAAACATTTACCAGCTTCCCTGTTGCTAAGGTCACAAAGCTAGTCAGCCTGTGAGAGAAAAGAGTGAACCCAGGTTTAGCCGATTGCAGTTCAAGTACTTTATTTATTCAACTATATTATTTCTCTAAGCTGCTATAAAACCATTTCGTTCTGAGCAATGTTCTACAGAGTGTGCCCATAATAATGAAAAAGAAATCAGAAAGGACACCATGTGGTACTTAGTGAGGAGGGGAAATATGGAAAAAACATACCTGGGTAATATGTCTTTAGCCCTTCTGAGGAGAGGATGCTCTCAGACTAGCTGACACAAGCACCTGGTTGGCTTGGCAGACTCAACCTACTAATGACTTTCTTTGCTCTGCTTCTATGTGCTCACCAAGCAGCCTTCTATGTAAATTTCATTTCCCAAGTGGACTTTCCTACTGGGAAGAGAATGTGCTGACTGGCCAACATGAACTTGGCAGGTCTATTTCTCGCTATCAATTATTTCAATGGCTCTCTGGTATAAAATCGGTCTCCCACAAGTACAGGCAGCATAAGCCAGCTTTTCCAAGGCTTGATCACCTCTGGAAAAATTGCCTACTAGACTTCAAAACATGCAGACTAAACTCCTGAATGCAGAGTTGGAAATTTAGAGTTCTCTCTCTCTCTGTGTCTCTCTGTGTCTCTCTGTCTCTGTCCCTCTCTGTCTCTGTCTTTCTGTCTCTGTCTCTCCCTCTCTCTGTCTCTCTCTGTGTGTCTCTCTGTCTCTGTCTCTGTCTCTCTCTGTCTCTCTGTCTCTCTCTGTCTCTCTCTCACACACACATACACACACAGAGATACCACATCATATTTATGATTTGCTTTAAATGCATACTTATTAAAAGCAAATCGGAGGCCTATTCTGATTATTGACCTACTATGCTACATGATACAATGGAGAGAACATTGAATTTGGGGGTTACAAAACTGTGCTAGATATAAGACCTCTTCATGTCCTAGAACACAGCTGCACTCAGGTTTCTGGTTGGCCTGAGTATTGGAATGTTACTTTCCATGTGCTTCTAATTAAATTCTGTCCCTAATGACCACAGACATCTTTGTCTCTCTAGGATGACCTAGGCTGGAAAAATGATTTGCTGTGATTATTAATTGGCTTTCCTGCTAAAAAACCTCACTTTGGTGCATTTTCCAGCACTTTGTAGAGTAGTTCTGGGTGATGCTAACCTATAGTGTATCATCCTAGCCTTCCATCTTGCTGGTCTCCTATATTTAGACCCTGACATGCTTTTTATCCAATCAGCTGCTTTGGGATATTTCTTTTATGAAACCTATGACACATATGTAGGCAAGTTTTGTATGCACATTATGAGCAAGGACGGTAGTGGACTTTCACATGGAAAAAACTGATTCCTGCCCTGAGAAAACATAGCATCAGAGGCATCATTTCTCAGACTAGTAATTCAAACCCCTAGGTTGGTCATAGGGGAAATTAAGAGAGATTATAAAATTAGAACTATGCAAATAAATTGATCAAACAAGGTAAATTGCCTTCTTCAGTTTCCTGATTTTTCCTTCTTAACCCTTGGCCTACCAGACTTTAATAGCTGCTGTGAGATTTGACAACACATTTGAGAAGTACTAGTATAGAGGACCAGCCCTGGGATCAGGAGGATCTGAGTTCAAATCCAAACTTAGACACTTAACATTTCCTAGCTATGTGAATCAGGGCAAGTCACTTAACAGAGAGATACAGACAGACACAGAGATAGACAGAGACAGAGACACACAGAGAGAGACACACAGAGAGACAGAGACAGAGAGACTCACAGAGAGAGAGTAAGAGAGAGAGACAGACAGTTAAAGAGAGAGAGAGAGAGAGAGAGAGAGAGAGAGAGAGAGAGAGAGAGAGAGAGAGAGAGAGAGAGAGGGAAGTACTAGGGTTGAGAAAACAGACATTGGGAATATAGAATGACAAAAACAAACTTGCATACACATATCTTATATAATACAATATTTATACAATCTTATACAATACAATACTTGGTGATTGGGTTTGTTTTGTCACCAGGTAAACTACTTCTTAGGAGAAAAAAATAACAGTGCACATTGTCTACCTGATTTGGAAATTATAGATTAAAATTTTATTGATCACCATGTCCCAATAACTGTATAACCGAAAAATATCATGTTAGAGTTGGAACATGAGAGTAGGGGACCTTTGAGGTCAACTAAGTCAGATGCCTTGCTTTACAGATTTTAAAGCAGAAATCCAGATGAGTCACTTGCCTGTGAGTGCCTTAATGCTATTTTTTTTTAGGGATTTACAGGTTTTTGGAGAAGGGACAGACCAATGAGTCATGCTAAAGTAATAGGGACATTTTAAGTCACATAAAGGAAGAAATAAAACTTTTCTTGGGATACTAAGGAAGGAGGAGGAAGAGAAGAAAAAAGGACAATGACAACAATAAGGAGAACAACAAAGACAACAACAACAAAACAACAAGAAAACAAATGATACATTCATGTCACAGTCACTGCAAAGAGATACAATTGGGTCATTGTAACCAGAGAATATAGAAGACATCTAAAGCTCAGCAGGAGTGGTATGTTAGACTTAAAATGAAATAATTTTTAGTCATTAGAAGTAGGAAGAGAACTCCTTCTTTTGAGAAAATCCCTCTGAACCTGGCATCTAAAGCATTCCAGGCTCTTATCACCCTTCCTAGTCACATGATTTCATATTCAGGGAACTTCAGAGATGTCAATCAGGATGAAGGATTTTAGAGAGAGAGATGAGATGTTAAATCAGTGTTCCATCTGTGATGTCATAGACAGAAAGTAATTACTTGCTTTACTACCCAGCAATAAAGTTTCTGGATAATTAAGTGGCCGGGTTTTCTGGATTACCACACAAGGCAATACAATTAATTGGTATAGGGGATTGTGATTAGAATCCACATCTTATGTAAGGAACACAAGGTTATTCCATCAAACTGTGCTAACAATTGAATGCCCTGAAAATGTATTTCTTACATGGGTGAGAAATTTTAATCCCAGATCAATATATGTGATAATATTATATCATATAAAATCCTATTTACATATGTGTTTATAATTATGTAAGGGGAAATTCTAAGCCATATATTAATTAATGCAATCATAAGACATTAAATTTAAAGGAGAGTAACACAAGATGAAGTTTTAATGTGTAAACAAGATACCCCTATGCCCTGTAGTTTTTTAATGAGGCATGAGTTTGTTTGATTAGGAACAGAAAAACTGCTGAACCAAAAAAGTTAACTATGCCTCTGGGAACTTTAAAAAAACTGGAGTAATGTCAGTAAAATATATTTCAGTTTAAGAGTTAAGAATTCCACTCTATATTTGGAACCAGACCCCTGAGAATGAATTACATTCAATGGAAGGAGTGGTGAGGAGAAAATAAATGTCTGTCTTTATATCTTTATCTTTGTCTCTGTCTCTCTCTCTCTTTTCCTCCTTTACTCTTCTTCCCATTGGTCATGTCTTCAAAGAGCCTGGACTAGTATTAAACAGGGTATACATCTGAAATCAGAGAGCGTGTGTTAATAATAACCAGCATTTACATAGCACTTCAAAGTTTGTCAAGTATTTTGCATGTTATTTACATTTGGTCCTCAAACTAACAGAGAGAGATAGGTGCTATGATTACCTCCATTTTACAGATAAAAAAACTGAGGCTGAGAACAATGACTCATAAGTGCCTGAGACTGAATTTGAACCCAGAATCATCCTGACACCAAGGCCAATGCTCTAATCATTGTGTTACCTAATTGACCCAGGAAACAATTCCTCCATCTGGGAGCAAAGAAGCACACCAAGGATATTCCTATACTAAACTAAAAACTTCAATTTATGGGCTTATAAACTACTAAACTTTCTCTTTCTATTTAAAGTTCCTACAAGTACTATTGGTTCATGTGTTTAGCCCATCACACTTGTTATCCCCTTGACCCAATCACAGAAGTTCATCCCTCGTAAAAATATGGTTTAAAAAAAAAAAGGTTTAGAAACATCTTGTTCACACATCAAAATCTTAGCATGCAGGATCTTAGCTTAAGACCTTGTTATTATTAATTAAAGGGGAAGGGATAGAATAATCCCTCTTACTCTTATAATAAAATTGCAATTATATTTTATGTTAGAGTTTATCATTTCAAATACCAATCTTACTTTTCTGGAGTTACGGGGCAGAAATATGGGATTTAAGACACAGGGAGGCTAAAGTGTTGTGCAGGGTTACTCAGTAAGTGAGAAAGTCACAGAAGTAATATTCTGACCTGGCTACAAGGTCCTTTCTCAGTACACCTGATTATGTTGCTCCACAGTATATTTATGACATTTTTCATTAAATGCAGGGTGGCCTATTTAAAATGTAATTTGCTTTTAAATAATCCCTTCAAAAGATATTGTTCTATATTAAAAGTCTTTGATTAGAATTTCAATAACTTTCAATTAGTATTTATTTAATGTAGAGATAGACATACCTCATTGAGATAATTAAAAAAAAATGAAATCAAAGGTCTGATATCTCACACTTCTCTTTGCTCACATTTGTATTTGGCCTCCACAAAACAGAGAGACTTTTGGATAGCTCTAATTAGAAAGTTTTTCTTTACATTGGGCTATCTGAAGCCTAGATTTGCCCTCTGGAGCCATCCCTGCAGAAAGTCTCCCCTGAGACCAATCTAGTCTACTCATTTTTCTTTTAGCTCATCTCTGCTCATATTCTTCCCTCACCCCAATTTCCTAAGTCCTACCTTTCTTTACAGTCCAGATTAATGCTCATATCTTCTGAGAAGCTTTCCATAACCTTCCCATCTCATATGGATTATTCTATTCCCAACTCTCCAAGCACATACTTCTTAAGTCATTTGATCTTTTGTAAATGCTACCTTACATTATTATTAGCCACTTCCACATGCCTATCTAATCTCCCCAGTTATTATACAATATTATAACCACTCCTACCATCACCTCCTCCATCACTAGTATCACCACCTCCATCACTATTGTGAAGAACAAGAACAAAAAGAAAAAAAGGAGAAAAACAAGAAAAAGAAGAAAACAAGAAGATATAAGTAACAAAACAAACCAAGATGGACAAGAACAAGGAGAAGAAGTTAAAGAACAAAAACAAGAACTACAAGGAGAAGAACAAGAAGATCAAGAACAAGGAAAAGGACCAAGACAAGAAGATGAAAAAAAAATCAAGAACAGCAAGAGCAAGAAAATGAACAAAAGTAAGAACAAAAATTAAGTTGAAGGTAGTATTTAAACTGAACTTAGAAAGAAATTAGATAAGAAACAAGAAGAAATGAAAATTAAAACAACTCTGAGACACCACTACATACCTCTGAGATTGGCTAAGATGACAGGAAAAGATGATGAATGTTGGAGGGGATGTGGGAAAACTGGGACACTAATACATTGTTGATGGAACTGTGAACTGATTGAACCATTCTAGAGAGCAATTTGAAACTATGCTCAAATAGTTATCAAACTGTGCATGCTCTTTGATCCAGCAATGTCTTTTACTGAGCTTGCAAAGATATCTTAAAGGAAGGAATGGGGCCCACATGTGAAAAAAATGTTTGTGGCAGCCCTTTTTGTAGTGGCAAGAAACTGGAAAGTGAGTGGATGCCCATCACTTGGAGAATGGCTGAATAAGTTATGGTTTATGAATGTTATGGAATATTATTTTTCTATGAGAAATGATCAGGAGGATAATTTTAGAGAGACTTACATGAACTGATGCAAAGTGAAATGAGCAGAACCAAGAGATCATTGTACACAGATCATCAATATTATACAATGATCAGTTCTGATGAACAAGACTCTTTCCAACAATGAGATGATTGATGCCAGTTCCAATGATCTTGCGATGAAGAGAGCCATGTGTACCCAGAGAGAGGTCTGTGGGAACTGAATGTGGATCACAATATAACATTCTCACTCTTTTTGATGTTGTTCACTTGCATTTTGTTTTCTTACTTGTTTTCTTTCCTTTTTGATCTGATTTTTCTTGTGCAAAAAAAGAGAATTGTATAAATATGTTCACATATATTGGATTTAACATATATTTTAAAATGTATAACATTAAAAAAGAAACAAGAAGCATTCCCATGCTTGGAATGAATTGTCTCATCCTTTTTGCAATTTGTGTAATCCTTTCAGCTCAATCAACACATTGTACATGAAACCTTTCCTAATCTCCTCAAATGCTAGTCCTCTCCCTCCCGCCATTATTTTATATTCATTTTGTAAATATTATGAATATAATTATATTTATATGTAATTATATGAGTACCTGTCTTCCTTGATTAAATACAAACTCATTTTTTTTTATCAAATACCATGTCACTTTTTGTCTTTATATCCTCAGTACCTAGCTCAGTCCCTCAAATGTAACAGGAACTTAACAAATTTTATTTGTTGATTGATTCCTGGCATAAAGGACAGCTTGTTCAGAAGTACAATGTCAGAAGAAAGAAAAGAAAACTAATAGAATTTATTAGAATTAACAATATTTGGCAACCCAATGATATATGACAGAGGAAAAGCTATAAGAAGTTAGGGATGACCCCAAGTTTGAAAAACTGGGTGCTTGACAGGACAGTGTCCTGGACAGAAGTAGAGAGATTTGGAAAAGAATTGTGTTTCATGGAAAAGGTATAGAATTCTGTTTTGGATAAGTTTGAATTTGAGATGTCTGCAAAATATGCAGTTCAAAATGTTTGGTGTTCACAGATGTAGAACTGGAGTCCAAGAAAGAAACAAGAATTGTATTTCAATTCTGAGTGTCATCTGAATTAAAAGAAAGTCATCATGAGAGAGAAGAAATGAGAGCCTAGGACAGGATGTTATAATACAACCAAAGTTTGGAAATGGAATGTGATGTATGATGAGACAGCAAAGCCTAAGAGAAAGAGTACCAAGAAAAACAAAAAGAAATAATACATTGCTTCATCTTTCATTACTGTCTGCAGGCATTTAACTTTCTGGTGTTTGCTCATTTTTCATGTTCAATACTCTTTTCTCCTTTGAGTTCTTTTAAAGGAATGGTTAAAATTAATGGGTTTTTTTTTTTAGAACATCTGTTTCATTTCTTTTATTTTAGGTTCATCTTTTAAAGATGCATTATATTAAGGATGCCAACTAAATTTCCTTGGTTCTCTATATTATATTACATTTTTATTTCTTGCAACAATGGGATAATCTTTCACTATTTTGTTCACTTCTCCTATGAATTTAAAGGATATTATCTTTGATATCTACAAAATTGTTCTATTATAAATGTGAAATTTGTTTACAATATTTTCTTGTGAATTAAACTTAGGCTTTCTTTCTCTTGATATTCTAGGGTTTTGTTTATTCTGCAAGTTACATTCTGCTTCCAGTATTTTGAGACAATTTAATTTTTTGAAGTATACTAGTCATATTTTCTTTTTCATTATATTTTCAGGAAGATATTTAATCCTTATATCATTTCTTCTTTTTCTTTACTATCTAAATTTAGTCATTTTGTTTTGTAGAGGTCTCATGTTTTCTTTCAATCTTGTCTCTCATTATTATGAGATAAAGACCACAAATGTAATTTCTTGAAAATATTTTTGTCAAGAATGAGAAAAAATAAATCTGAATATATATAACATTATAACATATCATAAAATCATAATAACCAACTTTACCTCCAGAGAAGAATTGGGAACAAAAACACCTTGCTTAAGAAACCAGACTATGGGAGCAGCTAAGTGACACAGTGGATAAAGTACTTATCCCTGAAGTCAGGAAGACCTGAGTTCAAATCTGTCCTCAGACACTTAACACTTCCTAGATGTGTGACCCTGGGCAAGTCACTTAACCCTAATTGTCTCAGCAAATAAAAAAAGAAAGGAAGAAACCAGACAATATATAGTTATATGAGGAAAAAATGTTACAAATCAATAATAATTAAATTAAAACAAGTCTGAGATTTCATTTATTAGCCATAAGATTTACAAAGCTGTGTGGGGAGTAAAGGAAGGAAAAAAAAGATAAATGTTAAAAGAATAGAAAATAGGCATATTGATGAACAAATATTGGAGGAATTATGAATTGGTCCAGTCATACTTCTCCATCTAAATCTCAAATTTTATGACTAGGTAGTTAATTAATAGCACAATAGAGCATAGATTGAGGAATATCAGTGTTCAAATCTAGTCTGAGATATTTGCTATCTGTATGACCCTAGCCAAGTCACTTAATTTATGATTGCCTCAGTTTCCTCATCTGTAAAGTGGGAATGAGAAGCTAAGGAATACCATGGATAGAGTCCTAGGCCTGGAGTCAAGAACTCATCTTCCTGTGTTCAAATCTGGCCTTGGATACATACTAGCTATGTGACAAGTCATTTAACCCCATTTGGCTTAGTTCCTCTCTGTAAAATGAGCTAAAGAAGGAAATGGCAAAACCACTGATAGTAACGTTGCCAATAAAACCCCAAATAGAGTCAGGAAGAGTTAGATACAACAGAAATGACTGAGCAACCACAAAATGGTGATAATTACAATATCTACCTCTCAGGGTTGTTGTGAGAATCAAATGAGATTATAATTATAAAGTACTTAGCACAGTGCCCAAAATGTAGTAAGCATGATATAAATTTTCTCTATTATTATTGGATATTATTAAATATGACAGTTATACAGGAAATTAATTTGAAATTGTGTATAAAGAGTTGCTAAACAGGGCACATCTTTTAACCTATCTATTATATTATGAGGCTTATGCCCCTAAGAGATCAAAGGGTAAAAGTTTCATTCTGTATAAAAATATTTATGACAATTCTTTTTGTGGTAGCAAAAAATGGGAAACCATGGGATTCTCATCAATTGGTGAAGATTAAAGAAATTGTAACATATGAATATGATTAAATACTATTGTGCAATAAGAAACAAGGATAAAAATAGTATCAAAATGTGAAAACTATGTGCAACTATAATGATCAAGCTCCCAGGACTGAGCCAATAATTATATATTCACTTCTTATTTCATAGTGTTGTTCTGAGAAGAGTACTTTAAAACTCTCAATATATAGTGATTATTTTTTTAATCATTAAGGTTCAATAAATGCTAAGCATTAGGTTGCTATCACACCTAATAATGTCATTGAGATACCTGGTATTTTTCATGCATTTTTTCTCAAAATCATAGACATGTACTACTTCCTTCCAATTTCTTTATTGCAACAACTTGAAATGAATGGTGGGAAAGCTAGGCATGGTCATACTAAAGGTTTGGGAGAGAACAGATATCAAAGCTCAAGGAAAGGATTATTTTTTCAACTTTTCTTCAAAATCAACCATGATTATGATATAGGATTTAGTTTCATTTTTTTCTGTTGCTCTTCTTTCCATTTGCATTGCTGAATATTATTTTCCTCATTCTACTCATCTCACTATGAATTAGATCACATAGGTCTTCTTCCTGTGCATTACTTAATTTTGTTATTTCCTGATTTTTTTTACAATGCAGTAATCTTCTATTACATTTGTAAGCCATGGTGTAAAATTAATGAGCTTTCTTTTTCCCTCTCCTGAAATCATTTTCAGCTCTGAAGTTCTCTAAGTGCTTTCCCAAGAACTTAAATGTTTATAAAAGACAGCCTAATCAGAGGGCAGGACTTTTCATTCCATATTCTTCCTACTATATCATCCAAAATAAGAATTCCATAAAGGAAGAGAAGTATACATCTCTAAAAAGGACAGTCTTCTACAAGACTTATCAAATTCCAGAAAAATTGAACTAGTTCAAATATTTTCCTGGAACTCAAACAAGGAAGGGTGGAATTTCATGTCTGGTAAAACATGAGAGAATTTGGCTACAAATCCTTACATTGTCTGAAGCACTACTGAGTCATTGTTTTTCTCTGATGACTGAAAGAAATTTTGTTTCCATCCCACTTTTATGTATCACACAATGTGGACTTCCCCAAGTTACTTTAAACAAGGAAACTCAAATAGTCCTTTTCAAAAACCAGAGATGCCTCAATAGTCTGACAAACATTTAACCATTTCATTTTTTTCATGCTACTCTACTTTTCAAGGCTTTAGATTCCCTTAAGACTCTTTATTTCTTTTTCCACATGATGACTAACAGCATTTTGACAGGCAGATAAAAATGTGTTACTTGGGGGTCTCCTCTAACCAAAGCTAAGTCTTCCAGACTCCTGTATTTCACACTGCCTCTAAAGGAAGTGTACCATGAGTACCAGAGTGGCTGTATTTTTTGCATATTTTCTTCAGATCCAAGTTCAGTAATTATAGTAATACAGCATTTAGTTTCTTTTTTTTTTTTTCTGTTGCTTTTCTTTCCATTTATATTGCGATATGTTCTTTTCCTGGTTCTACCTGCTTTACTATGAATTAGTTCAGATAAGACTTGTATAAGTTCAATAATACTTAGTTTTCTTATCACTTAAGTAGGGGTAAAAATGTGTACCATCTATCTCAAAAGGACTTTGTAAATCTAAAAGCATTTATAAATGTGGTTTTATATCAGTAGATAAAATTCAAAGAACTCATGATTTAATCAGTATTCATAGATTCCTCATAAAGGAAGATGACAGCTCTTCAAAAAGCTTTAAAAGAGTATGTTCAAGAACTTCTTCAACCAAAACATTTCTTCACATAATATTCCAACTTTCTCTGATAATCTCCCCCAAGCAGAACTAAGATGATTCTTGGGCTCTAAATATGCAATCTGTTGTTGCTGGTAGTTGTTGTTTAGTCATTTTCAATCATGTCCTACTCCTTCTGTTTCTTTTTGGGTGGCAAAGATGCTGAAGTGGTTTGCCATTTCCTTCTCATTTTACAGATTAAAAAAAATAGAGGAAACGGAGCTAAGTACTTGACCAAGATAACATAACTAGTAAATATCCAAGGCCAAATTTGAGCTCAGAAAGATGAGTCTTCCTGACTGCAGACCTGGCGTACTATCCACTGTGCCACCTAGCTGCTGCTTGTCTCCTATTTAAAGCCTTCACAGTTTGATTATATCTACTAGAAATCCAGGCTAGCTTTGGGGAACCCAAACCCAAACTCATCTGAAGTATCAGAGAAGGACTTTAGTTGAGGCTATTTAAATACTTTCCTTTAATTGGTCTTTGTTTTTGATCTGGACCTCTGATTTCATTGCATGAGGAGCTCCCAATTAAGGGAATTCCTTCTACCAGAGCTGACGGGCAACTGTACAGTTGTAGAGATGCCTAGGACACTGAGGAGTTTAGTGACTAAAGCAGGATTACAGAGCTAAAAATGTGATAGAAGCAGGACACTGCTCCTCTCTAGAATATAGTTCTAACACAACAGAAATTCTCTATCATGATATAGAAGCCTCTTCACCCTGGACTTTACCTACTGAAGGGGGATAGTTTCAGACAATCCTAGGAAGACTTTTATTAGCTAATGCAAAGTGAAATAAGCAGAACCAGATGAATATTGGACACACGAGCAACAATATATCTAATGGTTATCATTTCTTGTCTTTGAAGTGGATGATAGAGGGAGAATTTGACTCAAAAAAAGTTTTTATTTTTAAATAATAATTAAAATATACGAGAATGTCCCTTGTTTTTAAGTTCACTGAAAATATAAGATTTTCCTGAAGCAAATAATTGATCTCTATGTGCTTTCAGAAGTGGTTTTGGTACTTTAAAAGGAAATACATTTGCCTATATATCTAGCCAAATGTGGGGAAAGATGAGCAAATCATATAGTTGAATAAATATCTATGATGTTTTCAAAGGAAAAAAAGACTAATTCATGGTTCTGGTCTACTGATTCCAAACAACGGTTTATAAATATTTCCCTTTATTCACAAGAAGAATAAGGTAAGAGAATATGAATGGACTACACAAAAAAAATCAAAATAACAGTTAAAAGCTTTTTAAAGTTTACAGAAGTCTTTTAAACATGTTAACTCCGTTGAGCCTTATAACAACACTGCATAAGTTTACTTTTAAGCCCTTCAAGTTCAATGTTATTTTCCGTTCTATAGGGCTTATGGGAATGTTCATTTTATTTGATGTTTGTTAAGGTTGGGATTAAAAGAAACTTCAAAGAAAAAAATAGCACCAAGAAGCAAAAGTGATCAACAAAGTCAAATCAAAAGGCAGGTAGAGAAAATAAAATATTTGGTGACTAGGTCACTATCCCCAAAGTTATGGGTTAAGTGTATTTCTTGAGATAAAGAATAAGTTTTTGGTCATTTTTATCTTTGTATTCCAAGTACTTGGCACATGGTGGATGTTTTATAACAAATTGTAATGGATTGTGGAAGAGAGAATGGGTATTCATCAAAGACCCCATATGTGCTAAATGATTTTTAAATATTTCATTTGAACTTTACAATAACCCTAGTTAATAGGTGTTTTACATTTTAGAATTTTATAGTTGAGGAAACTGAGGTATTTAGGTGAATTGCTTAGGGTCCTGAAGTTAGTAAATGTAAGTGGCTGGATTTGAACTCAGATCTTCCTGACTCCAGGTTAAGCAGTAAATGATGGATGATGAGGAAGTAGAAGTAGTGAGTGAAGGCTATTCTGCCCAGGATTTCTTTAACAGAAAAGCAGCACAAGGAGACAGGACAATTAAATATCCAATCCTTACAACAGTTTGTTTGACTTTATCCTCACTTTTTGTTTTTGTTTTTTTTTTTATTAATATTTTTGGTGAGGTACATATTTGATTCCATTGATAGAGAAGCTCTCAAAGAAGAAATTTCTCTCAATGCAAATTGACATTACTTTGCAACTTGTAATCATACAGAGTAACTTGAGGGCACTGAGAGTTTGGGTAACATTCAGAATCACATATGTGTGTGAAAGATAATGAATGTTACTATGAGAACTCTCACTATTTTACAGATTGTAGACTGAGGCTCTAGACAGGCTAAATGACTTGCCCATGGTTATACTATTATTAAATGATGGAGCTGGAAATCAAATCCAGATTTTTAGACTCCATTTCTATCAGAATATCCATAAAAAGGAAAACACAAGGAAAGGACAGCCCAAAAGAATGACATGCTAATTTTCCTCATGACTTAGCACAGTTCCTGGTACATTATTGTTGTTGAAGCTTTTCAGTTGTCGGTTTCTCTGTGACCCCATTTGGGGTTTTCTTAGCAAAAATTCTAGAGTACTTTGCCATTTATCTCTTCACATAAATTTTGTAAATGAATAAACTGAGGCAAGTGGGTTTAAGTGATTTGTCCAGGATCACACAACTAGCGAATATCTAAAACCAGATTTGAAATCAGGTAAATGAATCTTCCTGATTCTAAAAAAAGTGCTTTATCCACTGTCCCACCTAGATGCCCCTACACTTTACAAAAAGTGAACAGCCATATTAACAAAAGAGGAAATAGAATGCTTAAATAACTTTATCTTAAGGGAAAAAATTGAACAAACCATCAATTATCTCCCTAAGAAGAAATCTCCAGGACCAGATGGATTCACAAGTAAATTCTACCAAATATTCAAAGAACAGTTAATTCCAATGTTATATAAACTATTTAGAAACACAGGTAAAGTCATACCAAATTCTTTTTATGACACAAATTTCTCTTATGACATGTAAATCAAGAAGAGTGAAAAACAGAGAAAGAAAACATTAAAATAATTTCCTTAATAAATATTGATGCAAAAAATAAATAAATAAAATTACTAGCAAGGAGATGACAGCAATATATCACAAAGAGCATACAATATGATCAGGTGGGATGCAGACCAAGAATTCAGGACTCATCCAATACTAGGAAAACTATTAATATAATTGACCATATCAATAACAAAAACAACTAAAGTCGTATGATTATTTCAATAAATGCAGAAAGAAACTTTTGCCAAAATACAATACTTATTCCCACTAAAAACACTGGAAAACAGGAATAAGCTTGAAGCTTTTTCAGTAAGGTCAGGGGTGAGGCAATTCTCATTATTACAAATATTATTCAACATTTTGCTAGAAATGCTATCTATAATAATAATGCAAGAAAAAGAAATTGAATGGATAAAAATAGATGAGAAAACAAAACTGTAACTCTTTGCAGATGATGATAGTATGCTTTGAGAATCCTAGAGAATCAACAACAGCAACAACAAAATTAGTAGAAATCATTAATAACTTCAATAAAGTTGCAGTTTTCTCTCTATCTCCCAGCAATAGCACATATTTTGCAGTGTTAACATATATTATATCAAGTCTCACAATAGCCCTGTAAGATGGGAAGAAATGAAAGGAAGGAGACAAGTATTGATTAAGCTTCTAAAGTATTCAGGCACTGTGCTAAACCCTTTACAATATCTCATTTTATTATTAACAAATAATACCTCAATTGATCCACATAACAACCCTGGGAGAGAGTTGCTAATATTAATTCCCAGTTTACAGTTGAGGAAACTGAAGGAGATCAAAATTAAGTGAATTGCCCAGGGTCACACTGATAACAAATGTCCAAGGTCACATTTGAAATTAGGTCATTCTGTCTTTATGCCCACCACTGTATCTACTATGCCATCTAGATGATACCATTATTCTCTTTTTTGCAGATAAGGGAACTAAGGGTCAGAAAGTTTAGATAATTGTAGTCAATGTCACAAAGCTAAAAAAGTGTCTTTGATCAGATTCAAACCCAGATCTTCCAGTCTCCAAATCCAGTTTTCTATCCCAAATGTACATAGGGATAGCTTTGTGTATAGAAAGACATCTATCTTCCCCTACCTTTCTCTAGCATAGTTGAGCTAAATTAATTGGGGCCCATCAAATTCTAAAATCAGCAGTTACACAAATGTACATCTGAGGATATTATAGTCAATTCTACTGTTTACCCTCAAGTTATCATTTTAACCATGCATGTTAAATTCCTTTGAACTTCACATCTTGGAATCTAACAGGCTTATTTAATTGGGTTCCAATAAGTATTTATTTTTGTATTCTCAAACACTGTGCATATTTGTTGCTTCTGGGGTCTTCTATTTCCTGAAATCTTTTCTTCCTGGACTATCAAGCTGGCATCTATATATACCATGAACCTTTTGATTATTCACTAAGTAGCTAATTTTATTATTCAAAGGATAATTAATCCTTTTTCTTTGGATGCCTTGGTTCTCTTGGAATTTAGATGACAGGATAGGATCTTAATAATAATTGTCAAACATTCAACAACCAATTGGTTTATTGAACTCCAGTGCAATTTTCCTCTTTGCTTTTTATCTTTTTTTTAAAGGCCATTTTATATAATTACTTTGGCAAGAAAAGAGAATAAACTCAAAAAAAGTCCAAGAATCACAGCATTTGATAGTCAGAAGGGTCTTTATTGACAAGACCCATATGCAAAAGGAATGCCCACTGTATCATCTAATCAGCAAGTATCTAGCCTCTGCTTTGACTGCAAATTCCTTAAGGGAAGAGGCCATCTTTTGCCTCTTTTTAAATCCTTAATACTTAGTGCAATGTCTGGCAAATAATAGGCACATAATAAGTGTTTATGGACCCTCTGACAGATTCTGATTTAGGGCCACAATGGAGCAGGAACCCAGCACCTCTGGAGAGTATCTATCCACTTTTGCAGCTACATAGTACAATAGAGAGCATACTGTACCTGAGAGGAGTCAGGAAGACCTGAGTTCAAATCTGGCCTCAGACACTTAATAGCTAAGATTTCCTGACAAGCTGCTGAATTTCATGCCATCTATATCTTTATCCAAGTCATTAATAAAAACTATAAGCAACACAGGGCCAAACAAAGACCCCTTGGACACTCTTCTAGAGAGCTATTGCTATCTTGACATTGAACCATTAACAATTATTCTTTAAGTTTCACCATCCCACCAGTGCTGGACCCATTTAAGTGTATTATGTCCTCATCAATATCTCTTTATTTTCTCCACAAGATTAATATAAGATGTTTTATCAAAATCTTGGATAAAATCTAGGTAATCTGTATCCATGGCATTTCCATCACCCACAAATTTAGTAATATTCTCATAAAAGAATTTGTATGCCTTCAGATAGGAGGCAGTTATGTGGTTCAGTGGACAGAATACTGGGCCTGGAAGACCTGAGTTCAAACATGACCTTAGAAACTTACTAGCTGTTTGCCTTAATCCAATGGAGAAGAAAATGACAAACCACTTCAGTATCTTTGTCTAGAAAACCTCATGGATAGTGTTTCTCATATTATAATCCACAGGGTCATGAAGAGTCAGATGTGACTGGATAACAACAATAACATCTAAGGAATTGTTGCCATCCACTACATGTTAATATGTTAAAATACTTGACAAATCGAATATTTGTATACATATTTCTACACTTATTATTTTTGTGCAAGAAAAATTGTTATCTACAATAAAGAAAAATCAGAAAAAGGAAACACAATGTAAGCAAACATCAATAGAGAGCATAAAAATGTTATGTTGTGGTCCATATTTCAAATCCCTCTCTCTGGATGTATATGGCTTTCTTCACTGAACAATTGGAAATGGTTTGAAACATTTCATTGTTAAAGAGAGCCATGTCCATCAGAATTGATCATCATGCAGTATTGTTGTTGCTGTGTATAATGATCTCCTGGTTCTGCTCATTTCGCTCAGCATCAGTTCATGCAAATCTCTCCAGGCCTCTCTGAAATCATCCTGCTGGTCGTTTCTTGCAGAACAGTAATATTCCATAACATTTGTTTACCATAATTTGTTCAGCCATTCTCCAATTGATGGGCATTCATTCAGTTTCCAGTTTCTAGCCACTACAAAAAGAGTTGCCACAAACATTCTTGCACACGTGGGGCCCTTTCTTTCCTTTATGATCTCTTTGGGATATAAGCCCAATAGAAACACTGCTGGGTCAAAGGGTATGCACAGTTTGATAACTTTTTGAGCATAGTTCCAAATTGCTTTCCAGAATGGCTGGATCCGTTCACAGTTCCACCAACAATGCATCAGTGTCCCAGCCTTCCCACATACCCTCCAACATTCCTCATTATCTTTTTCTGTCATTTTAGCCAATCTGACAGGTGTATAGTGGTACCTCAGAGTTGTCTTAATTTTCATTTCTCTGATCAATAGCGATTTGGAGCATCTTTTCATATGACTAGAAACAGTTTTAATTTCATCATCTGAAAATTGTCTGTTCATATCCTTTGACTATTTATCAATTGGAGAACTTTTGGTCATTTTTTACAGAACAATAATATTCCATAACATTCATATACCATAATTTATTCAACCATTCTCCAATGGATGAACATCCATTCAGTTTCGAGTTCCTTGCCACTACAAAAAGGGCTGCCACAAACATTTTTGAACATGTGGGATCCTTTTTCCTTTCTTCAAGATCTCTTTGGGATATAGGCCCAGTAAAAACACTGCTGGATCAAAGGGTATGCACAGTTTGATAACTTTTTGAGCAATTTCAAATTGCTCTCTAGAATGGTTGAATCAGTTCACAGTTCCATTAACAATGTATCAGTATCTCAGTTTTCCCACATCCCCTCCAACATTTGTCATTCTCTTTTCCTGTCATTTTAGCCAATCTGATAGGTGTGTAGTGGTATCTCAGAGTTGTCTTAATTTGCATTTCTCTAATCAATAGTAATTTGGATCACCTTTTTTTTTTTTTTTCTTTTTGCTGAGGCAATTGGGGTTAAGTGATTTGCCCAGGGTCACACAGCCAGGAAGTGTCTGAGATCAGATTTGAACTCAAGTCTTCCTGACTTCAGGGCTGGTGCTCTAACCACTGCGCAACCTAGCTGCCCCTGGATTACCTTTTCTTATGACTAGAAATAGTTTCAATTTCTTCATCCGAAAATTGTCTGCTCATATCCTTTGACCATTTATCAATTGGAGAATGGCTTGGCTTCTTATAAATTTGAGTCAATTTTCTATATATTTTAGAAATGAAGCCTTTGTCAGAACCTTTGAATGTAAAAATGTTTTCCCAGTCTATTGCTTCCCTTTTAATCTTGTCTGCATTCGTTTTGTTTGTACAAGAAATTTTTAACTTGATATAGTCAAAATTATGTATTTTGTAATTAATAATGATCTCTAGTTCTTAGTTTGGTCACAAATTCCTTCCTCCTCCACAGATCATTCTTTATGTCTAGATCATGAATCCATTTTGACTTTATCTTGGTATGCAGTGTTAGGTGTGGGTCAATGTCTTGTTTCTGCCATAATAGTTTCCAATTTTCCCAGAAGTTTTTGTCTAAGAGTGAGTTTTTATCCCAAAAGCCTGGGGTCTTTGGGTTTGTCAAACATTAGATTACTATAGTCATTGAGTATTTTGTCCTGTGAACCTAACCTATTGCACTGATCAACTACTCTGTTTCTTAGGCAGTACCAAATGGTTTTGATGACTGCTGCTTTATAATATAGTTTTAGATATGGTACAGATACACCACCTTCATTTGCTTTTTTTTTTCATTAATTCCCTTGAAATTCTTGACCTTTTTTTTCTTCCAGTTGAATTTTATTATTATTTTTTTCTAGGTCAGTAAAATAATTTCTTGGGAGTTTGATTGGTATACCACTAAATAAATAAATTAGTTTAGATAATATTGTCATCTTTATTATATTCGCTCGACCTATCCAAGAACCCTTCATATTTTTCAAATTGTTTAGATCTGACTTTATTTGTGTGGAAAGTGTTTTGCAGTTTTGCTTATATAGTTCCTGACTTTCCCTTGGCAGATATATTCCCAAATATTTTATACTGTCGACAGTTAGTTTAAATGGAATTTCTCCTTGTTATCTCTTGCTGTTGGATTTGTTACCGATGTATAAAAAGGCTGATGATTTATGTGGATTTATTTTGTATCCTGCAACTTTGCAAAAGTTGTGGATCCTCTAGGGTTCGCTAAGTATACCATCTTAGCACCTGCAAAGAGTGATAATTTGGTTTCCTCATGACCTACTCTGATTCCTTTAATCTGTTTTTATTCTCTTATTGCCAAAGCTAGCATTTCTAATACAATATTGAATAGTAATGTTGTGAGACCTCCAGGGGTAGAGCCAAGATGGTGGAGATCAGACACAAGTCTTTGTAACCTCCTCTAACATTCCCTCAAACCAACAACATATGAAGCCTCTAGACTGATTTTGAAGCAAAACAAATCCACAATATCTGGAGGACAACACGATTCTAGAAGAAGATACTCTGGAAGAACTTCAAAACAGGTCTGTCTTAATTGGGCAGGGGGGTGGTCTGCTGAACCCAGGCTGCAGCACAGGGAGACCAGGGCAGGAAGCTGGAGCAGGACGCTGGAGCAGGAGTCGGAACAGGAGTTGAAACAGAAGTGGGAGCGTTGTGCTTTTCACACACCTGGGAGTTTTCTGCGGGCCTCTTGGGCCAATCTGTCCTGATTGTGGGCAGGTGGTTTGGAGGGTCTGCCTTTTGTGGGGGGTAGATTGTGAACCACTGAACCCCTGATGAGCATTGGACCTAGCTGCCATTAGACAGCACCCTAGGGCGATAAATCAGTAGGACTGATCAGCACCTGAAATAATTCAATCAGCAGAACTACCCAGTACCTAAAATAACTCAATCAGCAGAACTGCCCCAGGGCAAATTAAAGCAGCTGTCCCACCTTTGCCTGAAACAGACCTCATACCTTTAAAAAAATGAGTAAAAACCCAAAAAGAGCTCTCACCATAGACAACTTTTATGGAGAGAGGGAAGAACAGATCTCAAAACCTGAGGCCCCTAAAGGTAAAGCAACTCCAGAAAAAGCCCCAAAGAGAGACATAAACTGGTCTCCATGTCACAAGGCTTTCTTTGAAGATTGCATAAAAAATCTTAAAAGAGAGTTAGAAGAAACATGGGGAAACGAAATGAGATCACTGAAAAATAAAATAGAAAAAATGGAAAAAGAATGCAATGAACAAAAAAATGTAATTGGTCAATTGCAAAAGGAACTAAAAACAGTAACTGAAGAAAATTAGACATTAAAAATTAGAATCGAACAATTGGAAATGAATAACTCATCAAGACTTCAAGAATCAGTCAAACAAAAACAAAAAAAAATGAAAAGATAG
>JAJPUD010006835.1:105102-120339 GCA_023553655.1 Myrmecobius fasciatus
CTCTCTCACACACACACCCCAATTCATATTCACCCCATCCCTATTCTTCATGCCCTCCAATTTTCTATATTCCAGCCATGTTCTGGTATTTCACCATTCTTCTCAATTCCTGTTCCTAACCCTAATGTGTCAATTTTTTTTCCTAAACAGAACATATAGACACTTGCCTCTTTTTGTCTGGATAACTGCAATCTCCTTCATTTGTTTTGCTGTTTCAAGTCTCTCTTATATCTCCAGTACTTACTGCATATCACTACCAGAATAATCTTTCTAAATGACCAATTCCATCTCTTTTTTTTAACCACCTCAAAAACTTCTGATGGCTCTTTGTTGCCCACAAAATAAAATCTGTTACTCCTCATGTTAGCATTTGTGGGGATAATCTGATCCAATTTTAATTCTTATTCTCCCTTATTAAGAAATACCTTAATTTCTGACTGTCTATTCTCCCAAACACAGCATATTCATACCAAACTTCATGTTTTTATACATTTTTCTCTTTTTAACTGAAATGCCTTCTATTTATTTAATTCCTAGACATTGAAATTTGGCCTCAGACATGCACTAGCTGTGCGACCTTGGACAAGTCACTCAACCCTATTTGCCTCAGTAAAATGAGCTGAAGGAAATTAATGGCAAATCCTCCAGTATCTTTGTCAAGAAAACTCCGAAGTTGGATCACAAAGAGTCAGATACGATTGATAAACAAAAGAAAGTAAATAAGTTTAATATAGAATGCTATCAAAATAATAACTCACATATAGTATTTCATAGTTACAATGCTATTTATATACACTGGCATATTTAATCCTTTTTCAGGTAAAGAAATTGTGCAAATATTATAATCCAAGCTTACATTTGTTTGAATTTGTCATCATTTGATAAGAAGAGACCTAGACCACCCACCAAATAGATAATCTTATACCTGCCATTTCCATTGCCCTTTAAATGGTAGGCCATCAGTTCATACCAGCAAAATGCAATTAATATTTCCTTATTAGGCCATATGTTGTTTCCCTCTTCCCATCCCCACCTCCAAAAACACTTAAAATAACCATTGGCATACCAAGGCAAAAGGGTCTTGTGAGTAAACTAGCTCCTCAATGGTGTTTTAAAGAACTTTCAGAGGTGAATTTGACGCTGTTTCTGTCACTGTCATCAAACAAATTGACTTCTTTAGTGTTTGGAATGAAAAATAATAATCTTATTAACTTAAGCAGCATTTTCAAGCAACTAAATTGAATAAATTGTCATTGACCTTAAATGTACAATTTTGATTTGGGACTAATCTGGCACATAATTTAAGAAATCTGTGCTTTCGGCTATAAGGCTTAACCTTTGAGTTAAAAACAATTTCTAATAAAATAAATGATCATAGTCTGGGACCTAAGCAGGTTTTGGTACATAAATATGACAAAATATTCCTGCATCATAAGAAACAATGGATGTCAATGTGACTTTGTGAAACTCTCTTAACCCCAATTGCCTGAAAGAAGAAACAAAGAGAGGCAGAGACACACAGAGAGTTATAAAGAGATAAAGAGAGAAGGGGAGAGAGAAAAAGAGACAGACAGAGAAACAGAAACAGACAAAGTCAGAAAAAAGAGAGAAAGATGAAAAGAAAGAAAGAAAGAAAACATGGAATGACTTATATGAAGTGTTTGATGGGATGACCACTAAGATTCCTTTCAACTCAAAGATACAGTAAAATGCTATGATCCTACGATGCAGAACAAGAAAAGCAATGTGCATAATCAATCAGCAGTCATTTATAAGCACTGGTCCACTGTAGCAGGTAGAGTGATTACAACAATGTAATAAAAAGAATAACAAAATGCTTTGGAAATGTTATAAATAAGTTTGGCTTATTGAAGAGACATGAAAATGGTCTTCTATCCCCACTCAGAGGAATGGGAGCCTTGGCTGATATTTTGGTTAGTTTTACTAAACTGTTGTGTTTCTTTTTTCTTTGTTATAAAGAATGACTATCTCAGAGAGAGAGGGAGGGAGGTTATGCTAGGAAATATATGTAGAATAAAAATAAAAGGTATCAATATTATTATCTTATTAAATCTTATTAAAAATAAGAAAAGCAACTTCTTTTTTTAACAGGATGTATTTTAATTTTAAAATCATGCTTTTCATAGTTGAATACCTTTTAAACTCAAACTAATTTCTTTTTTTTCCCTTTTTTATTAAAGCTTTTTATTTTCAAAACATATGCATGGATAATTTTTCAATAGTGACCCTTGCAAAACCTTGAGTTCCAAATTTTCCCCTGTTTCCCCAACCTCCTCTCCTAGATGGCAAGTAATCAAATACATGTTAAAAATGTTAAAATGTAAGTTGAATCCAATATATGTATACATATTTATACAATTATCTTGCTGCACAAGAAAAATCAGATCAAAAAGGAAAATAATGAGAAAAAATCAAAATGCAAGAAAACAACAACAAAAAGAGTAAAAATGCTATGTTATGATCCATACTTAGTTCCCATAGTCTTTTCTCTGGCTGTAGATGGCTCTCTTTATCATAAGATCATTGGAACTGGCATCAATCATCTCATTGTTGGAAAGAATTACATCCATCAGAAATGATTATCATATATTCTTGTTGTTACTGTGTACAATGATCTCCTGGTTCTACTCATTTTGCTCAGCATCAGTTCATGTAAGTCTCTCCAGGCCTTTCTAAAATCATTCTGACGATCATTTCTTGTAGAACAATAATATTCCATAATAATCGTATACCATAATTTATTCAGCCATTCTCCAACTGATGAACATCCATTCAGTTTCCAGGTTCTTGCTACTATAAAAAGGGCTGCCACAAACATTTTGCACCTGTAGAGTCCCTTTCCCTCCTTCAAGATCTCTTATGAGATATAAGCCTAGTGGAAACATTGTTGGATCAAAGGGGATGCACAATTTGATAATTCTTTGGGCATAGTTCTAAATTGCTCTCCAGAATGGCTGAATCCATTCACAATTCTACCAATAATGTATTAATGTTCCAGTTTTCTCATATCCTTTCCAACATTCATCATTATTTTTTCCTGTCATCTTAGCCAATCTGAGAGGTGTGTATTGGTACCTCAGAGTTGTCTTAATCACAAAGTTGTCATTTGGAGCACCTTTTCTTATGACTAGAAATAGTTTTAATTTCTTTATCTGAAAATCATCTGTTCATATCCTTTGACCACTTACCAACTGGAGAATGGCTTGAATTCTTATAAACTTGGGTCAGTTCTCTATATATTTTAGAAATGAAGCCTTTATCAGAACCCTTGAATGCAAAAATGTTTTCCCAATTTATTGCTTCCCTTCTAATTTTGTCAGCATTAGTTTTGTTTGTATAAAAACCTTTTAACTTAACATAATCAAAATTATCTATTTGGTGTTCAACAGTGAGTTCCAGTTCTTCTTTGGTCACACATTCCTTCTTTCTCCACAGATCTGAGAGATAAACTATCTTATGTTCTTCTAATTTGCTTATAATATCACTCTTTATATCTAAATCATGTACCCATTTCGGCCTTATCTTGGTATATGGTGTTAGGTGTGTGTCAATGTCTAGTTTCTGCCATCCTAGATAGAGAAAAGCAATTTCTAACAAGTGGTTTAAAGTTAAACCAGAAATTAAATTGACTCACTAGCATCATGTTCCACTTTCTCAGAGGTTCACAATATGAGGCATCATGAGTTTATATCTTAGGAGATTTTTTTTTGATACTTTCAGTAATTTTGGATTGGGACTACAGCTTTGCATTTGATTTTGCACTGTAATAAATTTATTATAGTGTTGTTTTATTATATTAGCATTATATTTTATAACATTTTTCATTATTTTTTCAAAGATTCCTTGTTATATTATGAGTTGCAGACTGGTATGCACTAATAAATTGCTGTAGGTTTGTTGAAATGAAATTCATTGATATAAATTTAGGATTAAAGGCCAATAATGAATCAATTTATTCAATGCTAATACAGCTCTCTGCACTACACCAAAGTACTTTGAAAAATCATAACTGAGAGAAAAATTTTTATTTGCTATTTTAAAATTATTTTGTCAATTATATATAAAAACATTTTAACATTAGTTTTTAAAAATTTTGAGTTACAAATTTTCTCCCTTCCTCTCTCCCCTTTCTCCTTCCTGAGGAGGCAAGCAATTTAATATAGATTATACATGAAGTCATGCAAAACATATTTCCATATTAGCCATATTGTGAAAGAAAACAGGACAAAAAAAGAAAAAGAAAGTTTTTAAAAGAGAGAATATTATACATATACATTTAGACTCCCATCAGTTCTTTCTCTGAAGTTGGATAACTTTTTTCATCATAAGTCTACTGGAATTATTTTGGATCAATGTCTTGCTGAGAAAAATGAAGTCATTCATACTTGAACATTATACAATATTGCTTTTACTGTACAAAATGTTTTCCTCATTCTAGTCACTTCACTTTGCATGTGTTCATATAAGTCTTCCCAAGTTTTTTTTTTTTTTTTCTGAAACCATCCTGTTTATCATCTCTTATAGCACAATAGTACTCCATTACAATCATACCATATCTTGTTCAGCCATATTCCCATAAATGGGCATCCCTTCAATTTTGAATTCTTTGCTACAACAAAAGGAGCTGATATAAATATTTTTGTACATATATGTCCTTTTTATTTTGGTTTTCTTTTATCTCTTTGGGATATAGATCTAGTAGTGATATCATTGGATCAAAGAGAATGTACAGTTTTATAGCCTCTAGGGCATAACTCCAAATTGTTCCCTAGAAATATTGGACTAGGTCACAATTCCATCCAACAGTGAATTAGTTTCCCAGTTTTTCCATATTCCCCTCCAGCATTTATCATTTTCCTTATGTGTCATGTGAATCCACCCAATAGCTCTGAAAAGATATCTCAGAGTTGTTTTAATTTGCATTTCTCTAATTAGTAGTGATTTATAGGAATTTTTTTCATATGACTATAAATAGTTTTGATTTCTTTTGAAAAGTGACACTTCACATCCTTTGATCATTTATCAATTAGGGAAAGACTCTTTTTTTTAAAAATTGGCTCAGTTCCCCAAATATTTAAGAAATGAGGTCTTTATGAAAGAAACTTACTACAATTTCCTGCCCAGTTTCATGCTTTCCTTCTAATCTTGGTTGCATTGGTTTGTTTGTGTAAAAACCTTTTAATTTAATGTAATTAAAAGTATCCATTTTACATCCCACACTACTCTTTATCTCTTGTTTGGTCATAGATTCTTCCTTTATCTATAGATTTGACAGGTAAGATATTGTATGTTGCCATAATTTATTTATGATGTTATCCTTTATGTCAAAATCATGTACTTATTTTGACTTATCTTAGTATATGTGAGATCTGAGATAGTGTTCTATACCTAGTTTCACTTGCTATTCCTATAATGAAATGAATAGTCTCTCCCTCTTTCTCTTCCTCACTCACTCTTTCTTTCTTTAACATATATACACAAATATTCCTGTACATACACAGTGCTTCCCTCAGCAATGCTGTTTCTGCTTCTTTTAACAAAAAGGAAGATTTGATTTGTTAAAAGTATAAGCATAAAGAAATGCTAGCAATTAAATGATTGATTTCAAAGACTATGTGAATATATGAGGCTGAAAAGACTAATAGAAATGGGAAAATATACAGTGACAATTTTTTTTTTCTAGCAATGTGCATGAGTGTCTAATTCTTAACAATTTGGTATCCAAAAGAAGCCTCAACTAAGCCCTTTGAAATGTTTATATTTTTCTTCTCACTAAAGAGATTTTTGCATAGAAAATGCTTTTAAATTTCAAATAATAAATACATGGTATTTATTTATGTTTATAAGTTTATGCACAAATATTTCAGTGCCAGGAAGTATTACTTATCATCTGAACAAAATAATTCCTTTAATATCCAGATCACAAAAATGTGAAGAAAACTCATTAGAAAATTGGAAGTGGGGAGTAGGGACAAATATATGAAGCAGTATAAATTTTGTCTAAAATTATGCTAAAGTTATTAAGGAAAAAATTTTGAAAATGTATGGCAAGATTCTGAATTGATTGATCTTTTATAAATCTTTACCCTCTCCTTCCTTCCTTTTGCTTAGAAAATCAGGTTCATATACATTTGAATGCATCTGGAAGGTATCTTAGATAGGATTTAGCTAATTTTTAAAGGAGAAACAAATACAGCTACATTATATCATAAATAAAATCTCTGCTGTTTCAAATTCTCCTTAGATCCTTATAAGAGCAACAGCAAAACTAGTAGAAAGAGCAATGAAAACCCCAATTCCTGTGTGTGGTGGTAGCCAATCATGTTCTAAATAACATTGTTGTGACATGATCAATAATAACATACAGGAGAGAAAAAATATAAAGAATTTGTCTTGATGAGTATCTCTCAGTAACAAAATCCTCTAACCAAATTAGGGCCATATGCTACAAAGAGATTTTCTGAAACTAGGATGAAAAATATAACTAAGCAACCTAAAAGTTCAGCAGAGTCCTCTTCTGGGAGAGTATTGTAAGTGTTTTCATTAGTCTTTTGAGAGTATAATTTCAAAGCCAAAAGGAACCTTAGGGATCACATCATCTGATCATTCTTATTTACAATAAGAAAACTGAGGCAAAGAGAAATGAAGGAACTATATGATTTCCAAAACATTTAAATTTCTTTTTGGAAAAATCAAAAAAATCATGGATAAGATAAACAACTCCTGCCTGATTTGTCTACCATGCAGTATTGGATTTCCAAAAATCAGTTTCCTTAAAGGCATGTGCGTGTGTATTTGTGTGTGTGTGTGTATCTGTGTGTGTATGTGTGTGTGCGTGTGTGCACACACGAACGCACATGAGTCTGAATACACAATTTAGGATAAAGGAGCATTAAGATCAGATGTTGTTCAAAAGCATCACTATCTATAAAATTTGGTTTTAAAAGACTCAATCACCTGAAATAAAAAAGCCTCAGAAGATGGCTTCTGAACAATGTTGGGGCCAACCTAGAAATGGAAGGTCCTTTTTAATATTTCCATTTTTATTCAAAGCAGCATGGCAGTTTTGTTGCTCCTGAGTTGGAAAACTTATATATACAACTTATACAACTCATATTGTTTAGGCTTTGTGGGTGGAGCTGGGAAGAAAGAATGAAGTGATCAGTTTTTCAAGTCCAGGAAGCCGATTCCAAGTAAATCTGGTACGGCAGACACAGGACCAGAGATTATACATTTCTCTCCTCGAAGAGCTCTGTGCTCCCTCAAAAAGCATTTCAAATGCATTTGAACTGAATTTGACCCATTGATTTAACACTTATTGCTCCTTTCTCACTTGCTCATTACATAACAGAGAAGACTTTGGTTAAAGAGTTATCTCTAGGTTCCCAACTAACAAATACTTTATTTTTAAGAACTTCAATATGCAATGTTCTATAAGACTTAAGAATCCAAGTAAAGTAAACAATGTTATATATTCTGGAAACTGTAATCATGGTAACAACTGGAAGATAGTTCTTTTTTTTTTTTTTTACTACTTTTACTATTCATATTAATAATAACAATAACAATGATGATAATGATCATCATGTTGATGATATTGATGAAGAAAAGTCTTTCCTATTAAACCTTAAACAAAATCTTTTTGCTACCTTTTTTTTTCTACCAACAGACATCAAATAAGACTATTGCAGTTTCAAATATGATAGAAAGCTGCTAGGTGACAAGAGACCATCTCCCTGGGTGCCAGTGAATTTATGAGCATGCTCAGAAACATGGGAGGCAGCGCTGGAGTTTACTATATCAGGGCTGCTTTCTGAAATATAAGGAGCATAAGTATAATAACTCAATTGGTTTACCCTATTTCTGCTACTCAGCTGCTATCCATCTCTTCAGCTTATAATCGACTGCAATGTTATTTCTGCTCCATTTGGTCATATTGTTCAATATCAAAGGTAAGACTTCTGCTTTCTTACTTATTTAAGTTTTAATAAATAGCATACCATAAGCCTGAATTTCTGAAAGAAAATAACATTCCTATTTGATTCTATTTTACAGATATACATGTGTATATGTGTATACATTTATTATGACTTCTAGCAATCTGTATTTAGTAGACAATGAGTCGACCCTGTTTTTACCATTGGTTGCTATGTCGTTTGTCTTAAGAGTTTTTTTTTTCCCTAGATGCAACAAATATTTTACAAAAAAATTGTAATTGGAGATAGTCAAACTCAAAGATGAAACAGTTTTTACAGTAGGACAGAAGGAAGAAACTATTTTGTAAAGTCACTTTTTATTCTTTTTAAGATATGCCTTCTGAAGCACTGCTTGACAGTTTAATAACCTAAGATGTAGTGTGTTTCATAAAATTAGACCTTGTTCAATGACAAGGATATAAACCTTTTTAAATATTCATTTGGTATTTTTTCATTATTCAACAACTGAGCCACAAAATCTACTACCAAATTTTAGAATATATTTTTCACTACCAATAGAATTATTTTAAAATATAAATTTGAGCCTATAAAATTGAGTTCATTTGGATAATTTCATTTTTTCTAGTTTGTGGTAAAATTAATAAATGTAACTTTCAAAAGCATTAACATTACATTAAGAGGCAAAAAAAAAAAGCTTTCGGTATTTAGCCCATTACACATACACAAAAATGAAGACTTCTTTTTTTTGAAATGCAAAGGTTATATTTTTGTAAATAAGTAATTTGTTCATCTGAAGGCATAAAAGTTGGTTAATTTGTTTGAATTTTAATTCAAAGTACATTATAATATACTACATTTATTAGAGCCCCCCGATAAACCAGTTTTTAAAGAACAAAGTTTAGGCTATATGGGGGGGCAAAAAAATCACTGGGTTTTAAGGGAAAAGTTTTAAAGAAAAGATCTAGTCTAAAAAATAAAATAGAGAATTATTTTAGCAACTCTTAAAATGTAATTCCTTTATTTTAACCCAACTAAATAAAATGTAAGGTATTTTTGTTTTATATTTAAATAAGGACTAGCTAAGCAGAGATAATATATCAACTTATCTATGGAATTATAAAAAAAAATTTTTTGTGGGGAAGGAGTCTAGTCCTACGATATAATTTCCCATAGGAAAAAGTTTATGTCTTTACCGCCATTCAATTTTGGGTGACTCCAAGCCTAGACAATTTTATATTTAAAAGCCTATATCACAGATTCACATACTATTGCATAAAGAAAATCTGTAATTTAAAGGAAACATTATATCTGTATATATATTTAATACATTTTTAATATATGCCAATTTGTATATGTATATATACATATACACACATATATGCTTTATGGAATTACCTCAGATTTGAAATTACATATTTAATTGGTTTTACTAAAATATCATAAAGATAAACCTAATTTGATTTCCTATTCATTGAAAATGCTTTACAAACCTCCCCCAACATTCACACCAAAAAGGGATGATGGAAGGGGGTTAAAACAAGACACTTCAGCTTACCATTCTTTACAAGAAAATGTCAGAATTAGTGCACATAATATTTGTTTTCAAATAAATATGGAATTTTTCCTCTTCCTGACATTTTTATTTCTGAATTTTATATTTCAGTAGAATTGGAATAGTTTCAAATCTTAATACTTTTCAAGTGAAGACATAATATTTAGAATATTAAATCATTTCCTTTTTATATAATATAAAATTTATTTTTTTATTTTAATTTAATTGACGGTTCTAATGTTTGTTTGTTTTTTATTTTGAGCTTACTCCTCCCTATTTTTATAATAAGAACTTAGTAGAAAGGTTTTCTTAATTTTTTTAGTTGTATGGCCTGTCTTGTCAGTTTCAGGATCAAAGGCCTGGTCTATGCAGCACCAAGTTCCAAAAAGTATGATTGATTGATTTGCCTTGCAAAATATCATGGGTGCTTAAAGACCTAAACATTAGCTGTTAGAACTCTATAACATTAATTGTCAAAGAAAGCACCTTAGTTAAGCCAAATGGATTGGTGTTTCTCAAACAGAATTATTTAATAATTTGAGGGAATCATTTCCAATTTTCCTTAACGAAGTTCCCATTTTTTAAAATTTAGAGTAAATTTAGGAAAGTACCCTCAACCAATAATTTAAGTTCTGTATTACTTGCTTAAAAAGTCATTGGAAAACTGCAAATCAATGGCATTTAAAGGAATAATGCTGCATAGGCTTATTGCTACTGATTTGAGTAATTTGTCCTGTAGCTAGTTAGTAAAGGCAGAACTTGAGCCTATTCAAAAGGCAATAGTATTTGACTGCCCCCTAATGGCCCACACAGGACTCAGGCTTGAATGAGACCATGTCATTATGGCAGGGGACAAGATGTCCCCACTACATTTTAATTTCACACACTTACTGCTGTAGCTGAGAAAAATCAATTGTTCTGTGAGCTAAAAAAATGAAAAGAAATAAACCAACATTACTTATTGCTAAAAAATCTGCCTTCAAACTTCAATGAGGGTCTCTGTGCAACTGCTAATTGTCAGGAAGTCCAATACTAGGAGGATAGCTAGACTCTAAGAGGTAAAGTCATTGAGCATGTGTTATCCTTACTCGTGATAGGAAAATAATTCACATGCTTCCCGAAGTGTAAACATTATAAAAGTCAGTTTGCTCATTTGTTATGTGACAATGAGTAAATTTCTCCACATGCTGGCAATAGAGAAAGGAGCAGCAAGTTTATAAGCAAATGTAAACTAGGGCTAACTTTACTGTTAGCCTTAAAATTTGCAGGTAAAATTAAGTGAGAACACTTAGTTGTTCCATTTTCCCCCATCAAAAGCATCAGGGCTCACAACAGATTATAAAAGGATTACTGTTAACTTGGCAGGATGTAAAAGGAAAAATCAGGGTTCTGAGTTCATATAAAGGAAAGACTCAAAATTGGCTAGATCTGCTTATCCTATAAATGTATAACTAAAGAATCAAGGATATTCCCTAGAACATGATTAAAATTGTAATCTGAGAATAAACATAAAACTTATAGCTACGATTTCATTAACAAAGAAAAATCTGGTGAAAGAAAACTCCTTACAACAATGCAGATCAATACCTTCTCTACAACCTAGAATCCTAGAAAGATGGTTATGTACTCTCTTAGTCTATACAATACATTTAGCCTCTCTCATGAATTCTTTCTTAATCCTTCATTGTAACTACCTTTCCCCTCAAACCTTACATAGTATTTATTTATTTTATTTTTCTGAAATATATTAAACTGTTTATATGGATGAAAGAAAGGAAGGAAAAAAGAGATAAAGAGAAGAGAAAGGAGAGGGAGAGACAGACACAGAGACAGAAAGACCGAGACAGATACAGACACAGACAGACACAGAGATAGACACACAGAAAGAGACAGACACAGAAACAGACATAGAGAGAGGCACAAAGACAGACACAGAGACACAAACACAGGCAAACTGACACAGAGACAGAAACACACAGAGACACAGACAGACAGACACGCAGACACACAAATGCAGACACATAAGAGACATACACATAAAGAGAATTCTACAAAAACACACACACACACACACAAACAAACAAACACAGAGAGAGATGGATGCCTGGAGCAAAGAGACAGGTTAAGTGACTTTTCCAGAGTCACAAGTAGTGGAGAGAGGATTTGAGACAAAGTTTTTCTCTGTTCTCTGTGCTTCTCCATGCTTTGTGTTACTAAATATTTTCAGAATCAATAAATATATAGGAAAAGCCTGTGTGCATTGGTAATGATTATGACAAAGATGATGATAATGATAGTGATGATTCATATTTCTGTAGAAGTTTAAGACTCAGAAGTCTCTGAGCAAGCAGAACAATAATTATCCCCATTTCAGAACAATATTCCCAGATCTCTGTGATAAAGATCAGCATAATCAAATATAACAACAATAACATAGCTAGCATTTCTGTAGCAATCATTATATGCAAAGAACTATGCTAAGCACTTTATAAATATTATTTAATTTAATCCTTACAAGGGGATCAAATTGGGAAGTAGGAGGTAATCATCCCCATTTTACATTTAAGGATACTAAGGCAAATAGAAGCTAAGTGACTTGTTCAAGATTATCCTTTGGATTTCTAAAACTGAATATAAGTACTTAATTTGACATTCATAAGCATGCATTTTTAGTATTTTAAACTTAGAAAAAAACCACTGTAACTTAAACTTAAAAAAAGCACTGAAGCTTACAAAACAGTTGTGATTCACTGAGTTTACAATTTATCTAACTCATCTTTTCCATTGCCCTCCTTTCCTCCTGCCTCTTTTTAATGTCTCCTAGCTCCAGCTTCATTTATCTCTAATAATTTTTTAATATTCATGCCATTCACTTAACCATTTACCTTTTATTCAAATTAGTTCCTAACCCCTTCTGCTGTTCAATTCTTAACTTCCTCAAACCCTATCTTGTCTCTTTTCTTGATTATAACTAGAATCAATGTCCTCTGTCCTCTTGGGTTCTTCTTCCCAAACCTACCATCTGCACTGTCTTCCTCCCTCTCTGATGTTCACTGCTTTCTTTCTGACAAAATTCCCCTTCAACTTTAATTCTCTGCTATAACCCACATACTTTTAAAAATATTTTATTTTATTAAATATTTCCCAATCATGTAAATTTTTAAAATTTTCTTTTTATTTCATTAGTCCCCACTTACATATTAAAGAATTTTTAACAATCTTTTATGGGGGAATTCCAAATTCTCTCCCTCTCTCCCAAACTCCCCCTACCATGCTTCCTTGAGAAAGGAAGTGGTTTGATTTTGATTATGCATGGGAAATGATGCTGAACATTTCCATATTAGCCATGTTGCAAAAGAAAACACATAAAATATACATAAAAATAAAGTTTTGGATTTTTCTAAGTGTGATTCAATTTGCATTCAGAGTTCATCAGGTCCTAGTTCTCTCTCTAGAGGGGAAATAGCATTTTTTATCAAGAGTCCTTTGGATGATTATCTTCATTAGAGTTTTTAAGCCTTTCCCAATTGATCATCCATACAATATTGCTATTACTTTGTACAATATTCTTCTAGTACTCACATCATTTTTCATGAGCTCATATGAGTTTTTCCAGGTTTCTCTGAACTCATTTCCCTCATTATTTCTTTTTTTTTCCAAACTTTTTTTTTATTTTAAAAATATTTTATTTTTTAAACACATGCAAAGATAGTTTTGAATATTTTGTTTTACAAAATCTTGTGTTCCACATTTTTCTCCCTCTCCTCCCTCCTCTACCTTCCCCAAGACAGAAAGCAATTTGATATAGATTAAACATGAAATGTTTAATATTTCCATATTCATCATACTGCATAAAAATCAGATCAAAACAGAAAAAAACAGAAAGGGAAAGATAAATAAACAAACAACATCAAAAGTGAAAATACTATGCTTTGATCCACATTTAGTCTCCATAGTTTTCTCTCTAGATGTGGATGGCACTTTCCATCACAAGTCTAATTTCAATTAGACTAAATTCAATTTCTTTGAATCACCTCATTGTTGAAAGGAACCAAGTCCATTTCAGTTGATCATCACATAATCTTGTTGTTACTGTGTACAATGTTCTCTTGGTTCTACTCACTTCACTTAGCTTCAGTTCATATACCTCTCATTTTTTTTGTAAAACTATAGTATTCCATCATATATATCACAACTTCTTCAGCCATTCATCTATTGATATATATCCCTTCAATTTCCAATTCTTTGCTATCACAGAGTTGCTATAATATTTTTATATAAATAAGTACTTTCTTATTTTTCTATGATGCCATTGGGATATAGAATATTAGTAATATTTCTGGGTAAAAAGATATACACAGTTTTATAGCCATAGTTTCAAATTGTTAAAGGTTGAATTAGTTCACAACTCCACTAATAATGATTTAGTATGCCAAGTTTTCCACATCTCCTTCAGCACTTGTCATTTTCCTTTTGTGTCATGTTAACCAATATATTATGGGGAGAAGAATCTGAGTTGTTTTAATTTGCATTTTCTACTTAGATTTAGAGCATTTTTTTCATGTGTCTATTGTTACTTTTGATTTTTTTTTTCAGAAAAATGCCTCTTCACCTTTGAACATTTTGTCAATTGGGTAATGATTCTTATTTTTACAAATTTATCTAAGTTCCCTATATACCTGAGAAAAATGAGACATTTATTGGAGAAGTATGCTATTCCCCCCCCCAGTTTCTTGTTTTCTTTCTAAATTTTGTTGTATTTGTTTTGTTTGTGCAAAAGCCTTTTAATTCCATGTAATCAAAATTATCCATCTTATCTATAAAATATGTACTTTCCTGAAATCCTTTATCTATTATTTGCTCACAAAATTTTCCCTTATCTAGAGACCTGAAAGGTTCTTTTTTTCCATGCTCTCAAAATTTATTTATGCTATGACCCTTTATATCTAAATCATTTATCCATTTTGAACTTATCTTGGTATATGGAAGGAGATGCTGGTCTATGACTACTCTCTGCCACTACTTTTTAGTTTTCCCAGCAATTTTTGTCAAATGGTGAGTTCTTACCCCAAATGCATGGATTTGGGTTTTATCAAATGCTAGATTATTATGGTCATTTAATAGTGTATTGTATACCTACTCGATTCCACTGCTTCACTACTCTATTTCCTAGACAGTACCATTGTTATGATGATTATTGCTTTGTGATATATTTTGGAACCTGAAACTGCTATGTCAGATTTTGATTCCCTTTCTTGACATTTTGGATTCTTTCTGAAAATACTGTTACTATTTTTTTCTAGCTCTATAAATTCATTTGATTGTTATGGCATTGAATACATAAATTAATCTATGTAGAATTGTAATTTTTACTACATGGTTTGGCCTAACCTTGTACAAATAATATTTCTCTGATTGTTTAGATCTGTATTTATTTATGTGAAAAATATTTTGTAACTATAATCACATACTCTCTGGATTTGTCTTGGCAAGGAGGCTTCCAAGTATTTTATTTAATCTAAAGTTATTTTAAATGGAAGTGTTGTTTTAATCTCTTGCTGCTGGATTTTTTTTATTAAAGCTTTTTATTTGTATAACATATTTATGGGTAGTTCCCCAACATTGATCTTTACAAAGCTTTCCATTACAAATTTTACCCCCAGTCCCCTCCCCTCCCCTAGATGGCAGGAAGTCCACTACATGTTAATAATGTTGAAATGCTTGAGA
>JAJPUD010006836.1:0-102698 GCA_023553655.1 Myrmecobius fasciatus
AAAAAAAAGAAATGGCAATCAGGATGCTCTCAGAAAAACTTGGGAAGACTTACATGAACTAATGTAGTGAAGTGAGCAGAACCAGGAAAACACTGTACATAGTAACAGCAATATTATATGATGATCAACTATGAATAACAACTATTCTCAGCAAAACATAGATCCAAGAAAATTTCAAAAGACTCATGATAAAAAATGTTTGATATCTCCAGAGGAAGAACTGATAGAGTCTGAATGTGAATGAAAGCATAACATTTTTAACTTTCCTAACTTTTGGGGATTTTTTGGGGGGAAGGTCTGTGTTTCTTTTAACAACATGACTAATATGTTTTGCATGATTGTAAATATGTAAACCTGTATCAATTGCTTGTTGTCTTAGGGACTAGTGAGGGGAAGGGGAAAAGGAGAGAATTTGGAATTCAAAACCTTTTTTAAAAATTTCATTTTTTTCACATGCAATTGGAAAAAATAAAAATTAAAAATTAAAAAACCTAAGAAGAAATACAAAAGAAGGTCTTTGAAAGAAAGAACTGTACTTTTGCTTTTATTTGTAACTCCAGAACTTGGCTCAGTGATTGACAGAGTAAATTCTTAATGAATACGTGTTGACAGCTATCCAGAAGAAGTTAATTCTTCCTTTGATCGAGCTAAACTCTGTCGACTTGCTTTGCCTGATGGTGACCTTTATTGGATTATACTACTATCTTTCTTATCTATTTCCCCCCAGATATCAAGGCCTTTCCTGTTTTCATATAAATTGAGCCTTACCTCATTTTCTGATATGATCAATCACAAAAATATTAGATTTCACAATGACTTGTTTATTGCTTATTTTTTAAATTAACAAATTATTTTTAAATTAAAAATTAAAAAAATTAAAAAATTAAAGTATGGGGAATAAACAGGGAAAGTAGTTACAAAAATATTTTCCTTTTTATTCAAATATCCATATAGTTTTCATGGGTTTCTGAGAAAAAGAGCATAAAAATCTACCAGAGTACTTGTGGTTATTTAGAAAGAAAGCATTTCCCTTCCTTCCAATGTAATGTTCCACTATCATAGCATTCTGGAGTTGGTGCAAGTGGAAAAAAATGCAAACTTGAAATAGGAGCATTTCATTTAAATCCCATTCAAATGCCTGCCTTACTTGTTTAACTCTGGACAAATTACTTGACCTCTCTGGACCTCTGTTTCCTCTTCTATAAATGAGGTATTTGAATTAAAAAGGAACTAAATGGAAAAGGGAAGAGATTTCGGGCCCTAATTTTCTATTGATCAGGATAACATGAAGTTCTTTTGGACACTTGGATTGTAAAGAGAAAAAGGATAATTAGAAGAGAGATTTGGAGGTTTAGGATTAAGAAAGAGTTTTGGAGAAATTATAGAAATAGTATTCATAAGTTAGAAAGAGTCTTGACCTGAAAGCAGATAGCACAAGTAGTACTAGAAATAAAAGGAAAATGTTTAAATGGAAGCCATGCACAGATTTATGTAACAAAAGGCTGATTAAAGCTAAGTACAAAATGTTTTATGAAGTCTTTAGTAAAAATGCTGGTTTCAGGCTGGGTTGTTTCTAATATAGAAATTTCAGGCATGGAAACTTCTGATTGTGTAAATAAGCAACTGTCTATTATTTATAGTCTGAGAGGGGTCCAAGATTAAGTGCCTTGCTTGTGGTGAATCTTGGTCTTCCTGATGATCAGGTCAGACTTTAACTATTTCACCATGTTGCTTCTTTTTAAAGAAATTACATCTTTACAATTGGGGACAGGAGAGGATGGCATAAATACTAATTTCCCTTCTCTCTTCTTCTAATTCTTTTATAGCATTTAACATCCTAGTCAATGTTGGAGTTGTGTTGACATACCCAATCCTCATCTCCATTGGCACTGTGCTCAGTGTTCCCGGGAATGCAGGTAACAGTACTTTATGATATTTTGTAAGTTTTTACAAGGTCAAAATGTATTTGTTTTGTACCCTGAGATTTTGCTTTCAGAGCAGTGGATTTTGGGCCTTGTATTGGGAGGTGACCAACAACAGAGTCACTAAATAGCAGGTATAAATTTTGTAATTAAAATCTGCTTTTTGCTGTCTTGCTTTTGAGATTAAATATCAAATGTTTTGTTTTTGATACATGTAATCTCCATGACAAACAAAAATAGTGGCATTTACACTATACCATCCTGACAGAATAAAATTACAAACTAATTAATCTCATATTACAAATAAGTGCAAAAAATTAAATTAAAAAAGAGCTGTAGTTCCTCCTCACTCTACCAATGAGGAAAACAGTTGCTGAGAAAGGCTTATTACCCTGACTAGCTATGAATGGATATTCATTCATTCAATAAGCAATTTTATTGAACATCTAATATGCACAAGGCATTATGCCAAGTGCAGTGGGAGATATAAAGATGGATAAAATAGGATTCCCACTTTAAGGGACTTATGGGCTAAAATGGAAAATTACATGTACTAATAAACATAACACATGCAGAAAGTAGAAAAATGATTAAGAGAAAAATGATTGAGATTAATAAAGTACAATGGGAATACAGAGGAAGAATTCAAATAATGAGGAAAGGCTTCAGAGAAGTTGTATTTGACTTGAGCAATGGAGAAAGCATATGATTTAGGAAGGAAGATGGGAATGGAGAGGGAATTTTAGATATTGGGAATAACATTAGAAAATGAACTTTGTCTAGACATATGGGGTGAGAACAAGTTTTAGGGATTCCAGAAGACCTAGGAAAGAAAGAACCCAAACTCTAACACTTCATATTCAATGCAGTTTAAGAAACATGTATTTACATTAGGATGTTCCTTGGTTTTTCTGTCCTATAGCTGTAGATCTCCTGAAACAGGAGGTGATATTCAATGTTGTTCGGTTGGCTGCCACCATCATAATTTGCATCGGGTTCCTGCTGATGTTATTGCCTGAAGAGTGGGATGAAATCACTCTGAGATTCATCAACAACCTGAAAGAAAAGAAAAGTGAAGAGCGTGTGGATGACATAACTGAGTCCAGTGTACATTTAAGAAGCAGGAGCAGAGCCAATGGCACAGTGTCCATACCACTCGCTTAAAAAAGTGACCAACTTTTGAATGCACGTGGATGTATATTCTGTGAATATAATTTTCTCACTATTGTATGCTCAAATGACAGTATTAACCTTGAATTTGAATGAATCACAAGTGAAGTGACGCTAATAATAAAAGTTTACATTTATACACTTATCAAGTTACAAGTGTAAATAACCATGATTTTTTTTATTAAAACATTTTCATCCTTGTTCTTTTTCTTCCTTTTTTCCCCTTTTTATTTTACTCACATAATTCTTTAAGAGTGTAAAAGTCTATTAATTCTAGTTTCACTTCATACCTTCCTTACATATTGAAGCATGATGACTACTATGATCTGCTTTTTCATTAAATAGAACTCCACACATGGCAAGTTGGGAAGAGGAATCAATTGACTTTGTAAATTTCTTCTAGTCTCATTTGAATATTATTGTCCCTAGAAGTTTGAAAGAACACTGATTTGGACACCCAAGATTAAAGTAGAAGTGACATGATCTTGGGATTTTGTTTCAATTGTTATTAGATCAGCTGGAAATATAGAACCTTAGATTTAAAAGGGACCTCCAAGGTTATATAGATCTTTACACTACTTATTTCAAAATAAGCAACATATACTATAAAATTCTAATCAAATATCATTTAGTCTCGTAAGAAATCCTCTAATAAGATGGAACTAGACAGCCCATTTCATTCTTATTGGAAAAAATTTGTTGACTCCTCTAATTTCTATGCATAAGTCTAGGTCTGTGTATTATAAACTACAGAATAAATCTAACACCTCTTACAGGATTGATTAGGAAAAGTTTCTGGAGGAAAATGACATATGGGCTGGGTCTTGATTTGAGGAGGATTTGATGTTCTGCTGTCTTAGAGAACTTTTCTTTTTCATTCCCTACATGAATTTGGCTTTCATCCTAAGAACTTTTCATTCATTAAAATAAGTCAGAATGCTTTCATCTTCTTCTTTAATTAAATTAAACAAATATTGATTAAATGCCTACTATTTGTATTGAACTGTCCTGGGTAGTGGAAGATGCAGATAAAAATGAAAATAACCCCTGGCCTCAAGAAACTTATATTTTAAGCAAAAGAGATCTGCATAATATAAAAAATAGTTAATGATAAGAAGGTAATAGGTCACTGACAAATTTCTCTTTTTTCATTTTAAAGTATTTTATTGATTTTTGTTTTCTTCCTCATTTGGAGACATTTCTGGATTTCTAGAGGAGTCCTCTATAACTACCTATGAAAACTTCCCAAGTAAACTGTTTACCACTCCTAGCTTTTTATTTGGTGGGAAGGGTCTGTAAGTGTAAGTGTGTGTGTGTGTGTGTGTGTGTGTGTGTGTGTGTATGTGTATGTATTTGCATGCATGTACCCTAAAAAGTCACTTTTAAATAAGTCTACCTACTCTCTTACGAGTTTCTCTAGTCCCTATTAATATTAAAAGATCATAGATTTAAAGCTAGAAGAGGACTTAATGGTGGTTCTACAGGTGGGAAAACTAAGGCACAGAGAAGTTAAATGATTTAGTTAAGGTCTCATATTTAGGAAGTCTCTGAAGTAGTATTTGAACTTAGATCTATCTTCCTGACTACAACTCAAGTGTTATCCTACACCATAGTTTCTCTTAACACTGAGACTAAGAAAGGGTATTACTTACTTAGAATTACATAGCTAGTAAATGTTAGAGATAGAATTTGAAGCTCAATCTTTCTGACTCTTAAGTTTAGTCTGTGCAGTAGACTTGTTCAGATGTGAAAAATGAATTGAACAATTGTTGTCCAGTGGTTTCAGTCACGTTCAACTCTTCATCATCCAATTTGGGGTTTTCTGGAAAAAGATGGTGGAATGGTTTGCAATTTCCTTCTCCTATTCATTTTACAGATGAAGAAACTGAGGCAGAGTTAAGTGACTTACCCAGGGTTACATAGCTAGACACTGTCTGAGTCCAGATTTAAACCCAGGAAGATGAATTTTCTTGAGTTCAAGTCCTGCTCTCTATCTACTGTGCCATTTAGCTCCCCAATTAGCACTAGTTTAATGAGTCAAAAGTTATTAAATCCAGCCTTTTAAAGCAATCAGAACACATTATCAACCACTACAGAAAGACTACTATCTAAAATATTTTAAAATTACTCATTCTTTTGTTGGATTTTACTCACTGAGTCCTCAGTCACAACTTTTGGAACCTTGAAGGTGTTAGTAACTAACTTGAAGTAGCTCCTGTGTCTTTCCCCCATCCCCAAATTCACTAATTAAGAAGTAGGGGGAAATTGTTAATAGTGTCAGAACTATTCTTTTTCTAGAAGCAAGTGATTTTGCAGCTAGATTTGCCAGTTCCTGTTGAGAGCTGTATTTCCTCCATCAGGAAAGAATTCCTAGGGCTCCTGGTCACTCTGAGTCTCTCCTGGGAAATGACCTGAAAATTATAAACAATAGCAAAGGATTTGGGTGGATTCTTTTAAAGACCTTTTTACTAAAAGTGTTTCTATCACTGTGGATGAAACAGCAAAGGAGAAATAGAAACATTTTTTCTACCTATAATCTATGTGACAATGAGGAAATTACTTTGTCATTCTGGATTTTCTCATCTCCTTAAAAAATGCAATATGAAGATTAGAGAGAGAATGTAAAGATAAATGATTTAATGAATGCTAAGTACTTTGAGAAACCTTATAAGAAAGGTACTAACAAAGACATTATTAGTAAACATTAATCAATTCATTATCCAAAAAATTTGCTCAGACATTTAGAATGCACTCAAGAACTTTTGTATATTGTTGTAAGCATTGCTTTCTCTTGCATTTAAATTACTGCTAAATCAAAGTAGTTAGGCAATGATTATAGTGACTGAATTGGTTGTCATTACCAGTGTGATATTTAAAATTGCATATTGGTATCTTTAAGAACTGAGTTGCAAAAAAGAAAAAAAGAAATAAATAAAAAATAAAAAGCAAAAAAAAAACAAACAAAATTTTAAAAAAAGAACTGAGTTGCTTTTCCACTTAATGATTAATTTTGAGAAATGGAACCTACTGCCTTTATGAGCACTAATTCAAAAGTTCCTGTGATTAATTAAATGCAATTAGCAGTTTATTTTTAAGAAAATCCTCCAATTATGGTCCCTATTCAGCAAACATTTATTTAATGTTGTGCAAAGCACCAGACAAGGCATTGTTAATACATAATAAGATCATCATTATGAATAGCATTAATAACTCATATAGACATTGTGTTTTAAAAATAAGTCTCTATCCTCAAGAAGCTTCAATCTAGCAGGTAAGAAATTACTCCACACTATTAAAAACTAGTGCACTACATGGTATAATGACTAGAATGCTGGGCTTGGAGTCAGGAAGACCTGAAATCAAATTTGGCAGTCATTTACAAGTTATGTGATCCTGAGCACAGTACTTAATCCTGTTTCCTTCAGTTTCATTATCTGTAAAACAAGTTGGAGAAGGGAATGGCAAACTACTCTAGCATTTTTGCTTAGAAAACCCCAAATAGGGGCAGCTAGGTGGTGCAGTGAATAGAGCACCAGCCCTGAAGTCAAGAGGACCTGAGTTCAAATCTGGCCTCAGATACTTAACACTTCCTAGCTGTGTGACCCTAGGCAAGTCACTTAACCCCAATTGCCTCAGGAAAAAAAAGCAAAACAAAACAAAACAAAAAAACCCAAATGGGAACACAAAGAGTGGAGCATGACTGAAAGTACTGAAAACAACAAATAAAAAACCAGTGCAGGAATAGTAATCACTAAGAATGATTTTAAGATGTTTCAAGTTATTAGGATGTTTCTTGTGATTTATGGGAAACAAAAGCAGTCATTTTATCAAAGACTTATTCTGCTGGGTAATTCAAGGGAGAGTAGTTGATGGCATTCAGTTGAAATTTTCTTTATTAATTTGCTCTGAAATGTGACATAATATTTTCTGATGGGTCTCCAAATCCAGAACTTTTATAACTAATGGGAGGTACCAAGACTGCCTTTTTGTCTATGTTTTCACACTGGTATATTCTATGAAACTCACAGACTAATGTCAAAAGAATTTTTTCTGAATTGATCTGAGGATATACAGTTGCATGGAAAATCCATTGAGGAAGCTGATCAGTCCCTGCAGATGGACAATCAACTACCCAAAAGCGAATAGAAAATTTGGCTCAGTCACATTTGCAAAATTGTGCAATGCTTTCAATAGTCCCAAGCTGCTCCCTACTGCAAAAGTCCATCTTTGTAACACCAATATTCCCCTGATGATTTTGTAAGGCTATAATTCACAAAACAGTTTGGTCTCTGAAGAATGACAATTGTAGCTGACCCAACAAAAGACTCATGATGGGCATAGGCACATTGTAGCATATTAACAATGACTTGTGTCCCCATTAAAAAAAATACTCTTAGGAATAGATTCTAGAAAGGGAAATGAATAATAAGGAGGGTAGAATGAAAACTTTTTAAAAAGTGACATTATAAATGAATGTGATTGAACAAGAAGGGATGAGATCCAGGCTGAAACAGGGAATGTTACAGACCTGGTTCTTATCTAACTTAGGAAGGAAAGGAAAAGGAAAAACACAGGGGAGGGAAACAGACACACAGGAAGAAAGACAGACAGAGACTGAAGCAGAGGGAGAGAGACAAAAAAAGAATGTGACAAAAGTAATAAACTCATTAATTAAAATTAATAACTCAAGGAAGCTGGGATTGGAGAGATTAGAGGGAGCTAGAAGGAGAGAGATTAGTATAAACAAAACAAACTTCAGAGACTACTGATTTATGAGAAGATATATGTGAACGTATGTGTGGATATTGCATATACAAACATACTTATTTGTGTATGTATATGTGTATGCATGTATGTATATATACGTGCCTATATATGTGTGTATATGCATATGCACATATATATTATGGATATAGTTATAGAGTATTAAAGGAAGAAAACAAAAACTTAAAAATTATAACTCTGAATGTGAATGGACTAAATTCCACAATAAAAATAAAGACAATGGAAGAATAAATTTAAAAATAAAATAAAACTCAATCATTTGCTACAAGAAATATACTTAAGACAAATATATGCAGAGAATGAAAATTAGAGGATGAATGAAATTTATTTTGCTACAGACAACTTTTATAAAGATGGATCTGCGATCATGATTTGGCAATTATGGTAACAATAAAAATGAATAAAACCAGTTGAAATAGAGAATGTTATATTTAAAAGAATCATAGAGGATTAAAAATAATATTGTTATGTTATTCAAAATATCAAATGACAGTGGCTAAATTTTTATTTTGTTTTGGTTTGGTTTTTGAGACTGAGTCTTCTTGATTACTAAGTCTAGAAGTGTATCATCCTCTAATAGGCTTGATCCCATTGCTGATCTGATTGGAAGAATTAACCTGCTCCATTTTTCTGAACTGGGCTGGTTTGTCCCTCTTCAGGCAGCCTTATGGTCCTTCATCTCAGAGATTCACCAAATTGGTGCCAGACTGAGTCAGGATATATAATTTCTTTAGTTTGACTAAAGTTCATAACTCCCAAGCTCAAACAATTCTAGAATAATTATTCTATTTAAATAAATTATTCTATTTAAAAATACATTGATAGTAACATAATAATAATGGGAGAAATACTGATTTCTTTTTCTTCCAGAGCCCTATAAATCCAACAGAAAAGAGAAAAAAACTAAGAATACAAATCACTGATTGGATAATAACAGAAAAAAGCTATGATATATGAATATAATCAAATATTATTATGCGGTAACAATAATGAATGAGAAATTTAGAGAAACTTGGGAATTTGTGTATGAATAGATGCATAACTAAATAAGAGAACAAATAAAAGAACAAATGCACATAATGACAAACATCATAAATCATCATAACTAATATTTATATGGTACCTGCCATATGCTACCCCTAAAAAAATGAAAAAGAAAGTCAACTCTAAACAACTGAAAAACCAAAAGATGTTCTTAGAATAGATAATGAAATTTCCTTCCTTCTTCATAGTAGAGAGGGACTATGAATGAATGTTTTATTTATTTTCCAATGTGGTCACTGTATCAGATGTTTTAAACTGCTTTTCTTTTTTTCAAGGAAGGATTTAATGTGACTTTGTTTGTTTGTTTGATTTTCCCCCTCCAGAAATTACTGTGATTTGTCAGTAAAAACCATTTAAAAAACTACAGAAAAATAAAACAGTAAAAAGATCAACTTTTTGATCCAGCTATATCATTAGGTATATACCCCAAGGAAGACTGAGGCTACAGGAAAGGTCACATCTAGACAAAAATATTTATAAGCAGCACTTTTGTAATGGCAAAGAACTGGAAAGAAAAAAGGAGTCCATCGATTGGAAAATGACTGAACAAGTTGTGGTATAAGAATATGAAGAATATTTTTGTAGTAAAAGGAACAATGAATGTGAAGAATTCAGGCAAATTTTGGAACAGGTTGATGAACTAATATACAATAACTTAAAAGAATATGGAAAATCATGAGAACTGTTCAATGCACTAACCAGTTATAACTTTAGTGCACTAATGATGAACCAAGCTTCCCTTCTCTCAGCTGACAAATAGTGAACCATAAATTCAAAATGAAGCATTTATAGTCAGACATATAGAAAACCAATGTTTTAATTTTGTTTTCATTTTAAAATTTTGCTTAACTGTATTTTTGGTTTTACAAGGTAAATTGGAATGTGTTGGGAGACAATAAAGGAGAGAGTCATTGGGAAGTGACTATAATATTTTTAAAAACACTCTTAATAAAACATTTTTTTAAGAAAGGAATAAAAGTAGAATGTGTCATGCCCCTTTGACAAGTTTCCCCAATATGTTTCCCCATGACATTCTTAGTCAGTGGAACTGATTGCATGATTAGTGATTTAGGTTCAAAAATTAAAGACATTCTAACTACATGTGGGTTCCTTCACAAATAGATTATAGACAAATCAATTTTGCTCATCCAAGCATTGCGATTCTGTTAATTTTATTCAATTTTTTTTTTCTGTCAAGATCTAGCCAAGGACAAATAAAATGGAGAAGGACAAAATGAAGGATAAATCAAAAAACAGTGTACAACGAGGACTGTTGCATAGATCATACTTTGTTGTTGCTGTTGAATTGTTTCAGTCGTGTCTGACTCTCCTTGACCCTATTTGGAGTTTTATTGGCAAAGATACAGGAGCAGTTTGTCATTTCCTTCTCCAGCTCTTTTTATAGATGAGGAACTGAGGCAAACAGAGTAAAGTGATTTTTCTAGGGTTAGTCATCTATTTAAGTATCTGAGGTTTCATTTGAATGCAGGTCTTCGTAAATCCAGAACCAGTGCTTTATCCATTGTACCAACCAGCTGTACCAGGAGCAAATTTTAGAGTCGCCCTTTCTGATTCTGATTGACTATGTGGGAACTTTGTGGGCTTTTTCTAGTCATGTGTGACTCAGAGCTAAATGACTTTGCTGTTTGAGATGAAGAGTGTTATTGACAATTGAACAGGAAGAGCTAGTGACTTAGCAGATATTCCAAAGAAAATGTCCCTATCCTTGAATCTTCCTCATTTTTTCTAGCTGTGCATCATGTTAGGATGTTTTAAACCAGAGTAGCAACATCAGGGTAGTTTGCCCTACTAAGACCTGCAAAGCATCTTTAAACATGAAGACATGTTTAATTAAACAAGCCTGATCCTGGGCTTTGAACTACCTATTTTATGTTTGTTTTTTCCTGGTATTAGATGAAAGAATATCTATCCTAAAAAGGAAATGCCGAAAATTAGAAGTGACCTTGGGAGTTTGAGAAGTCAAAATTCTTGGGTCCTTTTTGTTCAGAGCCAATTGATGGCAAGAAGAAGTTATTGGAGTTTATTAGAATGATTTTGAAGGTGACAATCACCAACAAGAAAACTGACAACATTAATTGGAAATTTAGACAGTGCAGAGCCTAGGTCAAATGTAAAATGTCTGATTAGTATTTTTATGTTCTTGCAAGGCTTAACATTTCCAGAAAACATAAAGTAAGTTGTAAGCTGTTATTAAATCCAATTCTACACACCATGAGTCCTAAGTTGTGCACTGTGAGTTTTTTCTGTGTGTTAACATTACTTTGGTGTAAAGGAAATAAATACTTGCTTCATATTTGGTTAATATTGTTTATTGTGTATCCTTTTAACCTACCTCTTTTGAGAACACCTTGGATGGTTGTTGTCCTTTGTATTCAAAGAGGACCAAAATAACATTGTTATATCAGCTTCACTGCACAGTGTGTCCACCTATGATTGAACTTTGTTGTTGTTGAGTCATTTTTTTTCAAATTTGGCTGACTCTTCATGGCCTCATTGGAGTATTCTTGGCAAAGGTACTGGAGTAGTTTGCCATTTCCTTCTCCGGATCATTGAACAAATGATAAAACTGAAACAAAAAGTGTTGAGGGTTTTACCGAGGGCTACATGGCAGGTAAGTGTCAGAGGCTGGATCTGAATTCAGGAAAATGAATCTTTCCATCACACTGCCTAGCTGCTATTACTACCTTGTGATTGATCAGTAAATTAAACTTCTGTCATAATAATGAATCAACATTTGAGATTCCAGTCATAGAATTTGTGCCTTACAAGGATGGATGGAGAAAAAAAGGATAAGCAGCTGGTAGGGATGGATGGCAAGTAGTACTAGAGGTAAGGAAGGAAAAACAAGAGAAAAAATTCATTTATTCATTTAGAAATACTAATGGAGCACCTCGGATGTCAACAGCACAAGGCTAGGGTATAGAAAATAGACTAAAGAACCAAATGAAGAAAATTAGCATTTGTTATATACCAAACACTATGCTAAAGGCTGGAGATACAAAAAAGAAAGTTGAAAAAGAGAGAGGAGTTCATAACCATGGATGTGTATCCAGCCTAAGTGCTATATAAATATTAGTAGTCAATATTATTGTGTAAATTTGGAAAGGGAATGAAGGTTAGCTGGCCTGGGTCCCACCCCAAAATAGAATTCCTAGCAAAAGCCATAGTAGATGAATGTTCCAAGGTGAGGAGACCTTGATAGTTCCAGGATGAAATGAAAGCTGAGGCATAGACACAAAATCTTAAAAGCAGAGCTGGGAGGAAAATACAGAGATGAACAGAGAAAGGAAATGGAAATGAGGATTCTTTAAAAGCTGAATGATCTTCCTTTATACCCCCCCCCCAAAACAAACAAACAAACAAACATATACCCCCAAAAAAACAAACAAACAAACAAACAAAAACTTCATGATTAAGAGATCTGAGACTTGAAACCAAAAAGAACAGTGTGATCATACTAATTTTAACATAATAAAGACTCTTGGATCCTGGAGAGTTTAAAGATTCTGTTAAACATTTAAATTAAAAATTTTAGTGAATGGAGCAAAACTTGGGAAAAGCTGCTTCAGATTTTTGTAGAGAAGATCATATAATATTTCACAAATAGCAATACAATTATATGAACATATCTATATCTATATATATTTTGATCTAGGGACAAATGAAACACAAAATACTAATCAGAGATTTATGTTAAAAAGCCATTTCCAAAATATGTCACGAAGTCCCAACATGTTCAGTCTCATTTACCTACATTTTCTCCCTCTATAAAAATTACAATAGACGTTCATGTTCATAATCATCAACCAGAAGCACTGCAAGATCCCATAATGTTTTCTGAATTAGCAAAGACAAAATATGATTGCTCCAATTTTGAGCTGTCCATATAAACACATTGTAATTCTTTGAAAATTGTCAGTTTAGAAATTATATATGAGAACTACTGTGATGGTCTTAACAAAATAAAGATTGTTTCAGGAGAGCTGAGGCATGTACTTCTACCAGGAATAGATTTATTGGTACCTATGCCTAGTCAATAAGTAATCAATAAATTTCTTTTTGGAATGATGAATGATATAATATATATTGTTCCTCTATAGTACTTACTGCCCATATCCTCATGTTTTTCCCTATTATCTAGCAATATCTAAGATTAGCATCTTACTTAACAAAAATTAAACGACTTTTGCATATATTCATCTTGTTAGCCAGAACGAAAAAGGAAAGGAGCCTGACTCTTCTCAATGGTCTAGTAATAATTATACATGTTGATTATCAAGATAATAAGAGCTGGCCGTGGGGACATGAAATTTAAAATAAGGGTCCTTTGCAAAATAGTCAATCAACCACCACTTCAACAAGGAATCTGGTAGAGTTTAAAATATCTCTTGTGGATACTTCTTCCTCTATTCAGGCTATAATAGAGATGACAACAAAGAGAAACTTAATCCCTAAATGTTAACTTTTCAATTCTCAACAGCACTAAACCAAAAGTTGGGTCCCAAGGCCCTGGATGACTGACTGCATGGAAAATATAGCTAAAATGTAAAGGGACATATGTATCCAGAATATGTTCATGAGTGCATGTATTTGAAGTCAGGTATTTGTGTGAATAGACACATATTTACCTGTATAAAATATGTATATATATATATATGCACATATATGTATGTAACATGCATAAAGCAATTTGCAAATCCTAAAGTATCATATAAATATTAGCTATTGTTAGAATTAAATACAAGTATGTTTGTATGGTTACATAAGTATACATATATGTGCATTTTTATGCACATATGTATAAAAGTCAATATAAATGTATGCATATATGTGTGTGTATAGTGTGTGTATGTGTGTTTGTGTGCCTTGGAGAAGGAAATGGCAAACAGCTCTGGTGTCTTTGCCATGAAAATTCCAAATGAGATCACAAAGAGTTGAAAAGGACTATCTATCTATCTGTCTATCTATCTATCTATTATCTATCGTGTGTGTGCATGCATACACCTGTGTATATATATGTATTTAAACATATGCACACACATGCATATATGTGTATTGAGCATACAGGTGTGCATTATATGTGTACATGCAAACATGTGCAATATAACATTGGTAATAGTTGCATTTATGTGGCACTCAGGTTTTGAAAGGGCATCATAAGTATTATCTCATTTGATCCTCATTGCAATCTTATAAAATAGATACTATTATTATCCTCATTTTATAGAAAAGAATAATAATAGCAATCCTACTTCATAGGGTTGTGGTGAGGATCAAATGAGGCAACATTTATAAAATGTTTTGCAATTCTTAAAGTGCTATATAAATGCCAATCATTAAATATATGTCTCTATATATACATGGTTGTATATCTAAGTAACCTTTATTATTTCTATTAAATAATTTAACTCTTCTATTGAATTGTTGAATATTCTTTGATTAGGAAAAACATGGTCAGTAAGACAGATACAATTGCTTATTCATTCGAATATTTAATGAATCAAACATACCATTCCTCAAATGAGAATTTGCCATATTTAATACATTTCAAATACTTTCAACTAAAACATTCTAAAATTTTCATTTGATTTGCTAAAGAAATTATATCTATCAAGTTTGCTCATTATGTGAATACAACTTACAGAAATTGGATCCTGCAGATAATTTGTTTTGTGTGATCAACAACCAATGATCTATGCAAGAACTAACCACACCTCCATTAGACTGATAATTAATTATGGCTTTCATATCTTAACAGCCAGGTTACAGTCTAGAAATGCATAAGAAATTAATTAACTTTTGAGACAGGGCCAAGATGCTTTTTGAAATATTAGATTTATGATTTACAAGGGAAGAGGGTAATTAAGGGCAGGGATGTTAGGGGAATAGGATAACTTTTTTTTTAAAGGGAGGCAAGTTAAAAACAACAACAACAATGAATCCTTAAAAATAAACAAAAGAGAGAAGAATGAAGGACACACAGACAAGTAGGGTAGTGTGAGACTACCATGTCAAATTTGAGAATTAAAAAGAATCTGTATGTCATGAAGATTCACAATCATAGACAGTTTTATTTTTCTCTTCTTTCTATAGGAAAATATTTGCGTTGCTTAATGTTTGTCAAATTAATAATATAATTTTGAAAGAAATCTATGCTTTAAACACCTGTTAAGATTCCAATGTATAAGTTTTAAGAAGAATTAATAGAAATGTTTAAAACCAAGAGCTATTCCCCAGTAGATAGATAGCAAAATGATAGGGAAAATATTTCTCAAAAACAATAGCAAGTTATTAAGAACTATATGAAAGATTGTTTCAGATTACAATAATAATAGAAGTACAAGTCAAAAGAACCCTGAGATTTCTCCTTATATACAGTGAATTGGCAAAATTAACAAAGGATGGAAATAGTGATGGAGGGAATATAGAAAGACAAGTGTTGTAGCTCTATGAACCAACAATTTTGGAATACAATTTGGATAATAACTAAATTTGATAATAACTAAAATTGTCATACCTTCTTACTAAGACATCCCACTACTAGGTATATATATATCAACTATCCCACTCCACATCACCTCATGAAATAAAAACAAACACATAGCAGCATGTCTTTGTATGGAAAAAAGTACTGGAAATAAACTAGGTGTTGAACAATACAGAAATGATTAAACAAAATGGACATTAATATAGTTCATATATTTATCCTGTAGCTACCTTGAACTCAAAATATCTAAAGTAGAATTCATGATCTTTTTTTCCAAACCTCCTTCTTTTCCAAACTTTTTATTATACTCAAAGAATTGTTCCCATCATTCTTCTATTACCCAGTTTCAAAGCACTCTCATTCATGCCACATATAGAAGCACTAGCCAAATCTTGTTTTCTCTATTTTTATAACACTCTAACATTATGACCCCCTTTCTCCACTTTAACAGATCATCCTAGTTCAGCACATATCACCTCTCATCTAAACTCTTAAAATAACCTCCTATTTGGTTTTCCTACCTTAAATCTCTCATCATTCCCTTAATGAAAATAGCTTCAGCAGTTGTTATAACTGCTGAAGCTATTTTCATTAAGTGCAGGTCTGAACTACTCCCCCACTCAATAAACTACAGCGGCATTCACATAGATATCTTTAGGTATACAGATATCTATAGATATAAACTCCTTGTTCTGGAATTAAAATTCTTACAGTCTTCTTACACATTGTCCTCTCTGCACTACTTCACTTGCTGCTTTACATGCATGATGTTCCCTCTCCTGTCTATGACTTTGCTATAATCATTCCCATTATTTCCTTGATTGAAATGCTCTCCCTCCTATCTCCCCCTTGATTTCTTTAATTTCCTTGAGGACTCAAATCAAGTGTTATCATTTACATAAAACATTTTTCTCTTCCTTCTAGATGTCTGTGTCCTCTTCTCAATTTTCTCCCTCAGTACACATATAAATAGAAATAGAAGAATTATACATATAAATAAAAATAAATTATATATATGCACATAAACACATAGTTTTATATATATTATATATATTTATATTATTATATATAAATATAATAGATAACATCTATTGAAAGACATGAAAGACATTTATGATGTCAACAGCATTTTATATATATATATACACACACATACATGATTGGATTTGTGGATATATATTTGTGTCTGTGTAGGTATGTGTATTTCTTCCATTAGAGCACATAGACTCATTGAAGATATAGATTAGCTTCAACTTCCTCAACTGTAATATGGGGCAATAGTACCTCACTGAAATTATTGTGTGGTTCAGATGCGGTAAAAGGAAAAGCACTTCACAGACTTTAAAGCATTATATAAATGCTAGCTATTATAGATTGATTTATGTATGAATATTAGTGTGCCATAAGAGTGAGTGAATGGAAAAATATTTATTAAACATATTATTTTAAAAATGTATTAAACTTGACTAATACTAACTAAATATAGACTATATCCTGAAAGAACATACATTGTAATAGAAGGAGATAATACATATAGAGAAGTGATAACCAATCCAGGCTATTAAACTTTGGAAGACTAGAAAGATTATGAGTGGAATCCTAGGAATATAGATTAATATTCTTTTTTAAAGCATGATGATAGTATTCATTTGTTGTGGTTCAAGAAATGGTATATGGCAGGGGATAAATATGAGGCAGTATGGGATCTGATGAATAGATAAGTCATGCAATGAAGTATAGAGTAAAACTTAATAATAGGGTAAAGCTTAAAAAAGGTAACTGAGACAATCATCAATCAAGACAGCAAGCCTTAAAAAGCAAGAGTTCTATGGTTTAAATGGTTACTTCCTTTGTTAGATCATGTATTCTGGTTCAGGTATTATGGCAGCTGGCTTGGATCTGAGCTGTGGTCTGCTGCAAGAAAATAAAAGTATAAAGAATTCAAGGACACTTGAGCATACTCATATGAACTGAAACAAAATGAAGGAAATAATATTCATAATAGCTACAATGATATAAATGGACAAATGGAAATTGAGTAATATGGCATTAGAATGACCAGCTTGTTCTCAGAGCAGAGTTGAGAAAATATACCTCTCTTCCTTCCCTCAAGAGAAGACAGACTATAGTTGACAAATATTACATGTACTGTCAGACAATGTGGATGTTTTGTTTATTTTCACTGTATTAGAGCGTTTTCCCTCCTTAAAAAAAAATGTCATAAGGAAAGGTTCACTGGGAAAACAATGAGGGAAGGACACATTAAGAAGTAAATGCAATATATAACAAAAAGTGGTTAATAAAAATAAGATGAAATTTAATAATATTTGCAATATTGTGCAATAATCTTACTATTTGTTTAATATCAAGTGAACCACATAACCTTTCTGGTCCTCAGTTTCTTCATCTAAGGTTTCTTCCTGCTCTAGATTCCTGGTTTTATGGGGGAGAGAGAGCATTGCATTGAACACGTATTTACTATTGTATTGAAAAACAACCTCTTTTTCTCATTTTAGGCACTTTGAAGAATATTTGAGTTAAAAGATGAAACTGACATTTCAATCAGTTGCAGTGACAAATTCATTTTATATATTCTGAGGATATTTTAAAAAAAGAGTACTCTAAATAAATCAATGCAATGTCCTATAAATTACACTCTAACCCAGAAAGGTCTTTACCTTATTATTATTTATATTTATGAATAAATTAAAATATGGATAATAAATGTTTAAAAATTTTGTGTCCCAGTATAAATCCATCCCTGTAAATGAAATAAAAGTAAAGATCTATAAATAAATCATATGAGAAATTTACAGAAACAATTATTATTTTATTTGAAAGATCTAGACATTCCTACATATAAACGTATAAGGAAGTTATTTTCCATGGAGAAAAACAATACAATTTTTTTTTACTCCATTTGAACAAAACTAGGTAATAGGGCTTGTCTTATGATAGTACACTGAAACAATATTTGAATTTGAAAATCTTATTAAAATTTTGTGGTTCATTAGAGAATTCTCTTTTCTCAAACAAAGCAAAACAAATTTTGCTACCTTCTTAAAACCATATTTGTGTGAAAATATATTTTTGCTATAGTTGTAGAAATAACTTACTGTCTAGACTAATAGTTGAAAACATAGCATGAGTAATATATAAACAATGATACTACTGCCATCAACAATTTCTCTTTTGACAAGATTTCCACTGAAAAAAATGTGATGTGTAATAATATACATCATATGAATATATTATTTCTAAAAGTTGAAATATGAGAATTAAAAAGTATTTTATCAATTAATATATGTGTTATTATTTTATGACATTTTTGATAGTTGTGTTAATATAAAAATTATAGTAATTTTATTTAATCTAATACATAAGAAAATTGTTTTTTTGTGTTATTTTTATAAAGGAGATCATGAAAATTATTTGGTCAAAATGGGCTAGCACTACAAAAACTTTAGAAGATACTGTCCTAATTATATTTTTTCTGTGGTTGAGAGATCAATTTCATGCCAACTGATAAGAAATCCCTAAATTCATGTAGAAATGCAATGCCAATATAAAACTTTGTTTTTGTTAAATAGGCTTTGTATAAAGTTCATTTCTTGTTTGACTGTTAATGCTGATAATTTTTGCTGCCAGTGTCTTGAGGCACCCACCTTTCATTTGAACATTTAATTTGTCCCAATATTTTATTAGTTTGCTTTCTGAATTCACATGCTTTTCTACTTAGTCCTATTTATAGAAAAACAATCATTATTCTCTCTCCCAATGCTGGTTGCAGTCAAATATCTCCTGTTTTAATATTCTTATGAGCAATGGACAGTAAAAAATGAATAGAAGAAATGTGCAGTGAATCAGTATCATGCTTATCAAAATCTCATCTATGATAATGCAGTTCATCCATCCTCATTATATCTTCTAATGAAATCATATATCTGTAGAATAAGTGGTAGAAGATCTTATGTCTCCATCTATGAATACTTGAAAAAATAGTTTAAGTAATTTCCTTCTCTGCCTTTAGTTTATTCTAAACATTGTATATAGCCTCAATGTTATATTGCAAATCAAGTTGCTCCCCTTTATCTGATATTTTAACATTTCTCTGGTATGAAACATTTGTGTAGTTGAATTAATTTTGCTGTTGTTGTGTTTAGTAATTTTTCAATCATATATAGCTCTTCATGACCTCATTTGGGTTTCATTTTTTGGGGGGAGGTTGGCAAATATAGTGGCATGATTTGCCATTTCATTCTCCAATTTATTTTTACAGATAAAGGAACATACCAAAATCTATGGAATGCAGTCAAAGCAGTTCTTAGGGGAAATTTTATACCTCTAAATATTTACATGAATAAAACAGAGAAAGAAAAGATCAATGAATTGGGCATGCAACTAAAAAGGTTAGAAAAAGAACACATTAAAAGACCCCAATTAAATACAAAATTAGAAATTCTGAAAATCAAAGGAGAGAATAATAAAATTGAAAGTAAGAAAACAGTTGAACTAAAAAACAAAACTAAGAGTTGGTTTTATGAAAAAAAAAAACTATCAAAATAGATAAACCTTTGTTTATTTGATTAGAAAAAAGGAAAGAAAAAAATTACCTGTATCAAAAAAGAATGACCACTAATGAAAAGAAAATTAAAGCAATAATTAGGATCTATTTCATCAAATTGTGTGCCAATAAATCTGATAATTTAAGTAAAGTGGATGAATACTTACAAAAATATAGATTATCAAGATTAACAGATGAAGAAATAAATTATTTGAATAGTTCCATTTAGAGAAAGAAATTAAACAAGCTATTAATGAATTCCCTAAGAAAAACTTTCCAGAGCCAGATGTATTTATAAGTGCATTCTACCAAATATTTAAAGAATAATTAATTTCAATACTATGCAAAGTATTTGGGAAAATTGGGGAAGAAGAAATGCTACCAAATTCCTTTTATAATACAGATATGGTGCTAATATTTAAACCAAAACAGAGACAGAAAACTATAGACCAATTTCCCTAATGAATATAGATGCAAAAATCTTAAATAAAATATTAGCAAAAGATTACTGCAACTTATCACCAGAATAATTACCAGGGGCAGCAACGTGGGAGAGTGGATAAAGCACCAGTCCTGAAGTCAGGAGGACCTCAGTTCATATCTGGCCTGAGTCACTTAACACTTCCTGGCTGTATGACCCTGAGCAAATCACTTAACCCCAATTGCCTCAGCAAAAGAATAATAATAATAATACACTATTGTCAAGTAGAATTTGTACCAGGAATTCAAGGCTGGTTCAATATCAGGAAAACTATTAGAATAATTGATTATATAAATAACCAAATTAACAGAAATTATATTATATCAATAGATGCAGAAAAAGATTTTGACAAAACACAACACTTATTCCTATTAAAAATGCTAGAGAACATAGGAATAAATGGAGTTTTCCTTAAAATGGTAAGCAACATCTCTCTAAAATCGTCAGTAAGCATTATGTGTGATGGGGATAAACTAGAAGCAATCCCAATAAGATCAAGGGTGAAACAAGGTTGCCCACTATCATCACAACTATTCAATATTATACTAGAAATAATAGCTTTAACAAAAAGAAAAGAAAAAGAAGTTGAAGAAATTAGAATAGGTAATGAGAAAACAAAATTATCACTTTCTGAATGATATGATGGAATACTTAGAGAATTCTAGAGAATCAACTAAGAAACTACTAAAAACAATCCACAACTTTAGTAAAATTGCACAATATAAAAAACCTCACATAAATCATGAGATTTCTATATGTTTGTTACCAAGAAAATCCAGCAGCAAGAGATAGAAAGAGAATAGTTCTACCTAAATTAATCTGTTTATTCAAAGCCAGGCCCGTCAAACTGCCAAGAAACTACTTTATAGAGCTAGAAAAAATAACAAAATTCATCTGCAATAACAAAAGGTCAAGAATTTCAAATAAATTAGTGAAAAAAATGCAAAGGAATGTGTTCTAGTTGTATTAGACCTAAAACTATATTATAAAAGTGATAATTAAAACCATTTGATACTGGTTAAGAAACAGAGCAGTGGATTAATGGAATAGGTAAGGGTTCACAAGACACAATAGTCAATGACTATAGTAATCTAGTGTTTGATAAACCCAAAGTCTCCAACTTCTGGGATAAGAACTCACTATTTGACAAAAATTGCTGGGAAAACTGGAAAATAGTATGGCAGAAACTAGGCATTGAGCAACACCTAACACCCTATACCAAGATAAGGTCAAAATGGGTTTATGATTTAGACATAAAGGGTGATACTATAAGCAAATTAGGAGAACAAAGGATAGTCTACCTTTCAAATCTGTGGAAAATGGAGAAATCTGTGGCCAAAGAAAAACTAGAGAATATTATGAAATGCAAAATGGATAATTTTTATTATATGAAATTAAAAATATTTTGTACAAACAAAAGCAATGCAGCCAATATTCAAAGGGAAGCAGAAAACTGGGGGAAAATTTACATGTAGGCTTTCTAATAAAGATGTCATTTCTAAAATTTATAGAGAATTGACTCAAATTTATATGAACTATAACCAAAGGACTATAAAATCATACATGCCCTTTGATCCAGTAGTGTCTCTGCTGGGTCTATATCCCAAAGAAATCATAAAAGAGGTCAAAGTACCCACATGTGCAAAAATGTATGTAGCAGCCCTTTTTGTAATGGAAAGAACTGGAAAATGAATGGATTTCTATTAGTTGAGGAATGGCTAAATAAGCTATGGTAAATGAATGTAATGGATTATTATTGTTCTAGAAGAAATGATGAGCAGGCTGATTTCAGAAAAGCCTGGAGAGACTTTCATGAACCAATGCTGAGTGAAATGAGTAGAACCAAAAAAAATTGTACAGAGTAATAACAAGATTATGTGATGAATAGCTCTGATGGACTTGGCTCTTTTTAACAATGATATGATTCAAGGCAATTGATTATCATAACAATATTTTAATGCATTTCTTTTTTTTATTAAATTTTATTTTTAGTTCCAAATTGTCTCCCTCCCATTACCCTATCCCAGCCATTGAGGAAGTAAGAAAATTTAAATAAAATTACAAATATGTATAGACATATCATAACAATATTGCTCTTACTGTGTACAATAGTCTCGCATTTCTGCTCACATCACTTTGTCATTTGAGTGGAAAAAAAGCAAGAGATGTGAGAGATCGCATGGAGGCAGTATTTACAAGACTGAATTCCAAAGCTGGTATTCAAGCTTCTCCACAGCCTGGTATCAAATCTGCCTTTTTAGCTTTATAGTTATAGTCTCAACCAAATTGGCTTACTTGCTATTTTTTAAACATGCTTTGTGCTGTGAGATACAAAGTAACAGAGTGAATAGGATATTAGACTGGGAATCAACAAGACCTCCTTTCAATTCCTACAGCAGACATTAACTAGCCTGGGACCTTGACAAGTCATTCAACATCTCTCAAGCTTTATTTCTTCATTTTCAATCTGGAGCTAAAAACAGCATTTATGGCACAGGATGGTTGTGAGGATCAAATGAGATAATGAATATAAAACACTTTGTAAATACTGAAACATTTCATACATTTAAGTTGTTATTATTTTTTCACAGCATTTCTCCAACCCAAATTATCCCCTTTACCTGCCTTAATCCTTCCTATCACTGAAAGCCCAGTCCAAAGACTATATTCATCATGATTTCTCCATCCAGGTAGGAATACTCCTTTATTTAATGGTTTCTTCCTCATTCTGTATCACTCAGAAAAGTGATGAGCTTTTTCTGGGCCATCCAATGATAGGAAATACAGTGTATAGAGAAAGTGTCTACTTGTTTTTTAAAGTAAATTTGGAGGAATGGAAAGTTTTGAAAGAACATAACTCATTTCTAATGGCAGTAGAACCATAGATTTAGAGCTGGAAGGGACTCCAGAAGTAATGAATCCTACCTCCTCATTTTAAAGATGAGAAAAATGAGACCCAGTGTGATAAAATGACTTTTCTTGTTTACCACAAGTGATAAGTATTTGAAGTGGAATTTGAACCCAGATTTTACTGACTGCAGGTATAGCACCCTGCCTCACACTATATCTCATTACTTTGTATTTTTAGTTTTAAATAATTTATTAGTTGAAACTGCAGATTATTTAATATTTATGTTTAAACAGCAGCTACTGTAAGCTGATTCTAGGCTGTAAATATGTCCCCAAATGCTAGAAAATCATCCTCAATGAATGAAACACTGTCATTTCTTGACTTTGTACATTTTATATATTCACCAGAATTAAAAACCATCATAAAATTGTATGTAATATTACATTTCACTGATAAAAAGCACTGGGAGACTTTCCAATCTATTATTTGGCTCTCTCCCAACCCTGCATCGCTGATGTTTTCCATTTGCTAGAGAAAGCCTAAAGCAGAAGAAGAGCCATATTATATAAACACTCCACTTGAGAAAGGATGCACAAATTTATAGGTGGGTAGTTTCTGCTATTGTATACAATGAGGTAACCATTCAATTGCAGCAAAAATATCATAAAGCTAGGTCTAAATATATGGTTTCCAAACTGATCGAATCTATAGAATACCTGCTTTAGCCTTCTTCCAGCACTAAATGCATAAATGCTATCTTATATCAAATGTCTTTCTTTTAAATTTTGAGGTTTCATTTTGGGCCATGATTGTTTCACCTAAAGTCAAACAGGCACTAAACACTTTATGAAATTTGTCTTTGGGTCTATACTGTGATTTCAACATGCTAGCAAATGAAGAAAAGATGTTAACATATTTTGCAGCCTTATAAGACCATAGAAGTAATACTTCACATTTATATTTTACTTAATAGCTTACAGTGTACAATGTACAGCTCAGGGATTTGTCCAGAGTCACAAAGCTATTAAGTAGCTATGACACTATTTCTTGTCAAATCTTTTGGCTCCAAAATCTGTGTTCCTCTGACTGTATTGTTGTTTCTGGAGACATGATGGAGGAGCAAGTCAAGATAGTTAACAATTAAGTTGCAGGCATCACTATATTCTAAATCTAGGTGTCCAGGAAAACTCTAATTTTAAAGGCAGCTGGATGACACAGTGCATAGTTTTAAATGTGAATTCAAAAGATCTGAGTTTCAATCCTGCCTCAAACACTTACTAGCTGTGTGAGCGAGCAAGTCTCTTAATCTCTCCCAGTTTCAGTTTGAGAAAACTATAAATCTGTAAATAAGATAATAATGTCAACTATATCATGGGGTTGTTTGAGGATCAAATAAGTTAATGTACATAAAGACCTCTGTGAATCTTCAAGTGATATATAAATAAACACTCAGCAAACCAATTGAATTGATTAAGCAGAATAAATCAATCAGAACAAGTATTAATATACACTTACTGCAAAGCCTTAAGCTATGAGTTTAGAAGGTAGAAGAGATGGAATGAAGGTTTAAGATTTATTTTTGGCTCCCAAATACTTATACTTTAGTTGAAAGTCTTAACCTTTATTGTGTCATGGATATCTTTGGCAGTCATGAGAAATTCATGATCCCATTTTCAAAATAATATTGCTAAATACATAAAATAGATAGAATTAGAAAGGAAGTCAATTAGATTGAAACATTTGAACACTCACACACACACACACACACACACACACACACACAAAGTGAGAGAGACAGATATCTGTGGATATAGACCTATAGATTTATCTAATCTATTTATTATATATTCAATTCCACAGACCTCCTCTGAAAAGTCTAGACTCACAAAAACAGTTACTGAGCAATAATCATGTGTTACATTGCTACATGTGTTACATGATAAGTGATATAAAAAAAGATATAATTGTAAAAGTCATTCATTAAACATTGAGATCACTGTAAATCAACATAGTTGGAAATTTGGTAACCTAAATGAAATGAAAGAATACCTACAAAAATAAAGATTGCCCAGATTAATAGAAGAGGAAATAAATTATTTAAATAGTTCTGTTTTAGAAAAAGAAATAGAACAAGCAATTAATCAGCTCTCTAAGAAAAAATCTCCAGGGCCAGATGGATTTACATGTGAATTCTATCAAATATTTAGAAAGAACAATTAATTCCAATACTATCCAAACTATACAAATTAAGACAACTCTGAAGTACCACTACACACCTCTCAGATTGGCTAAGATGACAGGAAAAGATAATGACAAATATTGGAGGAGATATGGGAAAACTGGAATACTAATGCATTGCTGGTGGAATTGTGAACTGATCTAAACATTCTGAAAAACAATTTGAAACCATGCTCAAAGGCTATAAACTGTGCATACCCTTTGATTCAGCAGTGCTCCTATTGGGCTTATATCCCAAAGAGATCTTAAAGGAGAAAAAGGGACCCACATGTGCAAAAATGTTTGTGGCAGCCCTTTTTGTAGTGGCAAGAAACTGAAAACTGAGTGGATGTCCATCAGTTGGAGAACAGCTGAATAAGTTAGGATATATGAATGTCATGGAATATTATTACTCTATAAGAAATGATCAACAGGATGATTTCAGAGGGGCCTGGAGAGACTTATAGGAACTAATGTTAAGTGAAATGAGCAGAACCAGGAGATTATTTTACATGGCAATAGCTGATAATACAATGATAAGTTCTGATGGATGTGGCTCTTTTCAACAATAAGATGATTCAGGCCAGTTCCAATGTGATGATGAGAGCCATCTATACCCAGAGAGAGGACTGTGAGAATTGAGTGTGGATCACAATATAGCATTTTCACTCCTTTTGTTGTTTTCTTGAATTTTATTTTCTTACTCATTTTTCTTCCTTTTTGATCACATTTTTCTTGTGCAGCAAGATAATTGTATAATATGTATGTCTATATTTGATTTACATATATATTTACCATGTTTAACATATATTGGATTACTTGCCATCTAGGGGAGGAGATGGGGGGAAGAAGGGGAAAATGGGAACACAAGGTTTTGCAAGGGTCAGTGTTGAAAATTATCCTTGCATATGTTTTGAAAATAAAAAGCTTCAACAAAAAAAGAAAACTATCTTTACATGTAACTGGGAAAATTTTTAAAAATAGTTTAACACCAAAAAAAAAAGCTAATGTAGGTCAAGGCTTAATTAAAGAGATGAAATCTGAGCTGGATGCTGAAAGATAAGAAGGATTTTCTATAAAGACAGAAAAAGAAAGAAATCTTTGTATTGGGAGGGACAGAAATAAAGACTAATATTGGCTTTTAATGCTCCCAGGAACATGTATTTATCCTGGGAAACAGGGAGAAAGACAAGGTATGATAAGGACAGATTATGGAGGTGGTAGTGGTGAAAGACTGGTAAATGCATTTACACTTGACTGGATTGGAAATAAGAAGTCATATTTTCTTGAGCAAGGTACTGACAGTGCAAATAATATTTTAGGAAACTGAGGAAAACTAATACTGAATTTCTGAAATGAGATTTTAGGAAAACTTAGCTTGAAAAAACAAATTTTTAGCTATGAAAACTGAGAGGAAAAAGCAAATCTCCAAAACATTTTGAAGGAAAGAATTCAGTATTATTTAATCAGACACTGAGAGTGAGTTCAATCATACAGAGATGAAAAGAACAATATAGGAATGGGAGTGAGGTAGGGAAATGGAAGAAAAAGTTTGTTTTAGACTTGTTAAATTTAGGACCACACAACTCAAATGTTTCTGGGAAAATGGAAATATGAGATTGGAATATGGGTTAGAGTTAGAGATATATATTGAACACTGGGAGAGATCTATATAAAAGATAGTTGTTAAAGTTATAAAGATTTAATAGATTATGCATACAAAGATCGAATAAGTATACAAAGAAGAACAAGGAATAAAAGATAGCTTTGAGGAATACCCAAAGTGTGAGAACAGGAAAAATAGTAAAGGTGAGCAAATGAGTTTTTTTTTTAAATAGCCAGAAGAATAGGGGAGGGAAATTAAGTCTAATAGATTTCATGGGAGAAAATATTATTTAGATTAACGCCAATCACATCAGATTGGAGAAGTCAGAGATACAGAGCAGGGCAGAAACTGAGATCAGATTAAGAAAAAAAGGAAAGAGGAAAAAGTATTGAATTAATAGTTTATGAAATAAAGCTACTGGTTTACTCTAAATGAATAATTATCTTTTGTGAGGAAACAATCAGATGGAAAATTAGGTAAATTCGGCAAGGGATGACAAGTGACAGAACAATGAAATAGGAAATGGTGAAGGAATAATAATCCTTGGTCTCACAAGAAATTGTGGGAGAAAAGAAGGGGAAAAAAGCAACTGAGAAAATGGGATGAGAAGTAGAAATGAGGAATATTTATCTGAGAAGATGAAAAGAGTGAGTCCCAGTGATGAAAATTTTCATGGAAGATGAAATACATCTTCTCAATAAAAGTCAGTAATCTTTGAATTGGTTTTATATGGAGGGGATGAGATTATACACTGGATGATTACATTCTTTGAATGAGTGTTACAAATTCTTTGAATATATACCACCCAGTGAAAAGGATGTGGAAGTCTCTGACAGTAGCTTGGATAGTAGAGGGTTACAGATAGCAAGAGATGGATGATATTGATTTCAAAATGGAGATTGATTGTGGTTACATCTAGAATAAATACCAGGACTCATGACTTAGCACAGTGGTGCCCACCACATGATAGCAAATTCCATGATACATTGCATCTTTCATAAACTGATATTTCTAGGAATGAGAAATAGCAGAAATAGGGAGGATAGGATGAGGAATACAAAGGAATAACATAGAAATGGTACAAATCAAATTTAGACTTGATGTTAGGCAAAACTTACTGTTAGAATTATCTATAAGCACAATGGGATGCCTAAGAGAAAATGGATTCTCTCTCTCATTGATGGTCTTTAAGCAATGAGTGGATGACCACTTGTCAGATATATTTTAAAGAAGTGAACCTTTTTCAGATATGGGTTGGACTAGATGGCTCTGAGATTTTGTCACACTCTGAAATACTATTATTCTGTGATTATATTAATCACATTTAGTTTGTTGTTCACTGAATCCTCCAAATGTCCCTCTTCGTCTTATGAAGTTGATTTTTGAACCCCAAGTAAAATAATTTGCATTTATCACTACTAAATTTTATCTTATTAGATTTCTTGATTATGCTCTATTCTATCAAAGTTCTAGAATTCTGATTCTCTGATTTAGAAGTTTACCTACCTTTTCCAACATTATGTTATATGTAAATTTGAAAAGCATGCTCACTTCCATATTAATTTCCACATTTCTATCTGATAACAAATCTGAGAAGCTGGTGTTAGTTGATCTTTAAAAAAAATTATATATATATATTTTTTCCTCAGTAAGCAAAAATTTACCTTCTCCCTCTCCCATCGAATCCCCCAAATGAGAATGAAAGAAAAACAAAAGTCCTATGTATGTCTATATTTTATATATATATATGTATATATATATACATATTCTCAATTAAGACTTTAGGTGGGAGGATGAAATGACAAATTTTTGTTTAATGAAAAAAAATATGATAATAATTATAATTATAAAAATATAATAATTACAAGCATGTTTATATATGAGTGTGGTATGTATGTGTGTGTGTATATATATGTATATGTATATACATATATATACACACACACATACAAACAATTGATACCATACTTCATCTCCCATCAAGAACTGGATAGTCTGTCTGTCATTAGTCCTCTGAAATTGTGGTTGATCATCATGATCAGAGTTTTTAACTCTTTCAAAGATTTTTTTTTTGTCTTTGTCATATTGTTTTCACTTTATAAATTATTTTATTGGTTCTATTTACTTCTTTGTAGCATTTTGTACAAATGTTCCAAAGTTTCTCTGAAATCATCTCCTTTATCATTTCTTACAAGATAATATTCTTTTATAATTACATACCATAAATTTCAACCATACATCAGTTGATGGGAACTGCCTCACATTTCTACTCTTTGCCATCTCTAAAAGAGCTAGAAATAATTTTGTACTCCCTTCATTTGGGTTTGTTTTAAGACTAACCACTTTCTTAATCTATATTCCCTCTAATTTCCCCTTTTCCCTTTTCCTCTTTCCTTAAGATGGACTGTCTAATTTCCTGGAATCTTAGGACTACTTTCTGACTCAGTTGTATCCATTTGAGAGGAGTTTTTAGTCACATGAAGCATCTTGACATTTTAGACCATCTGTGTAGGACCATTGAATCTATGGTTCATTTGGTCCTAAGGGTTATCTGGCAAAGGAAATGGTATTTCTTGACATTAAATGTAGCATGCCTTCTTTTAAGGATTCCCCAACCCCCTTCCCAATCCTCACCCCAAATTTAGTTTGTGTCAATTTTGTTAATTTTTTGCTTTGAATTTCAGCTTTACAAGTAGTTTCTGCTTGAATGGCAAGATAGGATAATGAACAAAAGAACAATATAATTTGCTCAAGGAGATGAAATCAATGGTAGTTAAATCAGTTTAAAACAACAACAAAAAGAATCCAAGCATCCTGGGGAAAGTTTTCTATTTGAACAGCAACACATCTTTAAAAAAAATCAGTTGTTAATATAGTTGAGATTTTACTATGAGCATGTCTTTTATGTTATTCATGACATTAATCCAAATTAGTGATAAAAATGCCAAACAGGTTAAGCACAAAACCTTGGAACATCCCACTAGAGATTTAATGTTCTTAAGTTGCTTTACTTCCTCTCCTTTATTCAAACATACCCTTTCTGCCCATTTTAGCAATAGAAGCTCTTATTTCTGAAACAGGCAGTACCTTACACCAGAAATTGAAATAAGCTTAATGGCCTAGAGTTTGCCAACTCATTTAAAAAATAGGAAAACATTTGCTATTCTTCCATTCCTCGTAATCTTTCTAGATTACTAAGAGTTATGTCAGTGCTTTTTTTTTAACTTTTATTCATTTCCTATTTTTTTTCTGGATCAGCTTGTTTAAATAGGTTGGAGAACTGCTATATCATTGCTTATAATACTTTTTTTCTTATATTTATTCTTCATTCTTGTTTGATGATGTTTTTAACTTTTGCTCTAATCAATTAACAATCTAACTGCAGAAAGTGCATTTACAAAAGATCTTTATGTCAGTAACTAGTTATTAGAGCTTATTACCTGAATTCAGAAGAAGGGAGATTATAATTCTCTATATTTTACATGGTCAAATCACATCTGAAGCAATGAGTTCAGTTCTGGGCATAGCACTAATATATAACATTGATTATCCTCATCCCCAATGCCTGAAAGTTAGATGGATTACATTTGCCCCCTGTCCTTTGGGGTTGTTTCATACACTAAATAGGGTTTGAAAGTATATAGTCTTTCAATCATTGGTTCAAGTTTCCATTGGATGTGTCCTCCAATTTCAGAAATTCTTAACCCCCTCAGTTTCATTTAACCATTTTACAATGAGATTAACTTTTTAAAAGGAACATTTACTTTAAAAATATAGAAAAAACAGATCTATAAATAATACTTCTGCAGAAGGGAAGGGGGTGAATGGAAGAAAAAAAAACATAATCCCCATTTATATGACTTCAGTGTCTAGGGAAGGAGTTTAGGTTCATAGTTTAATTGGTTCCACCAAGTTCTATTTTCCTTGTCTTCTCAGAGCTTCCCTTGGATTGGCAGCAGCATCTGTCCTGCAATCTAGACTTCTAGTTTACCATGACTCCAGATCAAAAGTCTGGGGAATTTACTATTGTGTTTAGAATTGAAAAGGATAAATGAAACAGACCAAAATCCCAAGCCTATTCCTTAGGACTAGAGGGCCTAAAGGGGAGGGGACAGATGGATCTTCCCACACATACACAGTTCAGTAAATGGATGAACAAGACCATCACTTCCTGGATACTGTCAGAAAGACACATACACACACACACACACACACACACACACACACACACAGAGAGAGAGAGAGAGAGAGAGAGAGAGAGAGAGAGAGAGAGAGACAGGAAGAGAGACAGAGACAAAGAGACAGAGAGAGATAGAGAGACAGAGAGAGACAGACACAGAGAGACAGCCAGATAGTGATTCCATAGCCTGGTAGTTTTTTGTTTTTTTTTTTTCCCTGCAATTTATTTATTTATTTATTTATTTTTTCTTTTAATAAAGCTTTTTATTTACAAAACATATGAGTGATTTTTCTACATTGACCTTTGCAAAAACTTTTTTCCCAAGCTTTTCCCCTCTTTCCCCCCACCCCTCACCCCTAGATGACAGGTAATCTAATACATGCTAAATAGGATAAATTATATGACAAATACAATACATGTATACATATCTATACAGTTATCTTACTGCACAAGAAACATCAGATCTAGAAAGAGAAGAAGAAAAAAACAACCTAAGAAGGAAAACAAAATGCATGGAAATATTCACAGAAAGCATTAAAATGCTGTGTTGTTGTTCACACTCAGTTCCCACAGGTCTCTCTCTGGACGTATATGACTATGTTCATCGCTGAACAATAGGAACTGGTTTGAATCACATCATTGTTGAAGAGAACCATGTCCATCAAAATTGATCATCGTATAGTCTTGTTGCTGTGTATAATGTTCTCCTGGTTCTGCTAATTTCACTCAGCATCAGTTCATGCAAGTCTCTCCAGGCTTCTCTGAAATCCTCCTGTTGATCGTTTCTTACAGAACAATAATATTCCATAACATTCATATACCGTAATTTATTCAGCCATTCTCCAATTGATGGGCATCTTTTCAATTTCCAGTTTCTTGCCACTACAAAAAAGGCTGCCACAAACATTCTTGCACATGTGGGTCCCTTTCCCTCCTTTAAAATCTCTTTGGGATATAGGCCCAGTAGAAACACTGCTGGGTCAAAGGGTATGCACAGCTTGATAACTTTTTGAGCATAGTTCCAAATTGCTCTCCAGAATGGTTGGATCCGTTCACAGTTCCACCAACAATGTATCAATGTCCCAGTTTTCCCACATCCCCTCTAACAGTTATCATTATCATTTCCTGTCATTTTAGCCAATCTCACAGGTGTGTAGTGGTATCTCAAGAGTTGTCTTAATTTGCATTTCTCTGATCAATAGTGACTTGGAGCACCTTTTCATGTGACCAGAAATAGTTTCAATGTCTTCGTCTGAAAATTGTCTGTTCATATCTTTTGACCATTTATCAGTTGGAGAATGGCTTGAATTCTTATATATTTGAGTCAATTCTCTATATATTTTAGAAATGAGACCTTTATCAGAACCTTTGAATGTAAAAATATTTTCCCAGTTTACTGCTACCCTTCTAATCTTGTCTGCATTCATTTTGTTTGTACAAAAACTTTTAACTTGATATATCCAAACTTATCTATTTTGTGATTAATGATGACCTCTAGTTCTTTGGTCACAAATTCCTTCCCCCTCCACAGGTCTGAGAGGTAAACCATCCTACATTGTTCTAATTTGTTTATAATATCATTCTTTATGCCTAGATCATGAATCCATTTTGACCTTATCTTGGTATATGGTGTTAGGTGTGGGTCAATGCCTACTTTCTTCCATACTAGTTTCCAATTATCCCAGCAGTTTTTGTCAAATAGTGAGTTTTTATCCCAAAAACTGGGGTCTTTGGGTTTATCAAACACTAGATTACTACTGTCATTGAGTATTTTGTCCTGTGAACCTAACCTATTCCACTGATCCACTACTCTATTTCTTATCCAATACCAAATGGTTTTGGTGACCACTGCTTTATAATATAGTTTTAGATCTGGTATAGCTAGGCCATCCTCATTTGCATTTTTTTTTCATTAATTCCCTTGAAATTCTTGACCTTTTGTTTTTCCAGATGAATTTTGTTGTTATTTTTTCTAGTTCAGTTAAATAATCTCTTGGGAGTTTGATTGGTATAGCACTAAATAGATAGATTAGTTTAGGTAGTATTGCCATCTTTATTATATTCGCTCGACCTATCCAAGAGTACTTAATATTTTTCCAATTGTTTAGATCTGACTTTATTTGTGTGGAGAGTGTTTTGTAGTTTTGCTCATATAGATCCTGACTTTCCCTTGGCAGATATATTCCCAAATATTTTATACTATCGAAAGTTATTTTAAATGGAATTTCTCTTTGTATCTCTTGCTGTTGCATTTTGTTGGTGATGTATAAAAATGCTGATGATTTATGTGGATTTATTTTGTATCCTGCAACTTTCATAGCCTGGTAGTTTTAATGATGCAACTTATTTCACCCATACAATCATTGGAAAGAGTTTGTTCTCAAACTTGTAGTAGGGGAATGCAGAATGTCTTCTTCTAGAAGCAAATTCTGACCCTTGGTGTTTCCATCTTAAGTGATTTAATTTGAGCATATGCAGCAAAGCCTGGTTATAGAAGTAAGAAAATTGAAAAGTTAGGACAGGAGTTCATGTTTTCTTGTATAATCATTAAAAAAAATCTATGGGGGCAGCTAGGTGGTGCAGTGGTTACAGCACTAGCCCTGAAGTCAGGAGCAACTGAGTTCAGATTTGGTCTCAGACACTTAACACTTCCTAACTGTGTGACCCTGGGAAGTCACTTAACCCCAATTGCCGCAGCAAAAAAAAAAAAAAATCAATAAAGATTTTGGAATTTTTTGCTATCCAGGTACATAGGTGCCTGGTAAACATACAGGTAAACATAGAAAATATTTTTAAGTGAAAAGCAGGCCCTATCTAACGGGAGATTACATGAACATATATGGGTATATAAAAGATATTTACAAAGCAGATGCAAGATGAAATTAAAGGAAAAGGTACTAGCAGCTGGTGAACATAAAAGGACTCCTACAGCTTAGTATTGAAAAAAGCAAGTTATTCTAAGAAGCCAATTATCCCAAAAAGGGAAGAGAGAGAATTCTAGTAATAGGAAGCAGTCAGTGGAGATCATGGAATCAACAGATATAGGTTAATCACAAATAGGCCAGTTTGAATGGACCACAGAACTTAAGGGGAGTAATATATAAGAAAACTGGAAAGATAAAAAGGTTCATGCTGTGAAGAGCTGTAAATGCCACATTAAATTTATGTTTTATCTTAAAAGCTATTGGAATTAATGAGCAGGGTCTTAATCTAGTTAAACCTATGCTATAGGAAAAAATCAGTTCGGCAGTTATGGAAGAAATTTAGGCAGATAGAATAAATAGGAGGTTAATGCAGTTATCTAGATGAGAAGAACCTGAATTAGGATTGTGACCTTTTGTATACTGATGTATTTGTGTTTGCTTATATTTGTTAAATTCACAAGTGAGAAGAAAATTTAATTTTAAAAAGGAAAAACTGGGACACACCCAGAAGATAACCAGGATGATGAAAAACTCAAAAAATGATATATCTTCAGCTAAAATAATTGTGAATTTTTTAGCATCAAAAAGGCTAGTCAAATGATCATTCTTTTCAAATCTATGAGGAGCTGTCTATAATGCAAGACATACACAAAAAAACCCCAATAACTCGATTTTCCATTATTTATGCTAAAGCAATGGAAACATTAATTAAGCTTATATAATCAATGTAGGCAATCAAATTTTATTAATCAAATGTATGCAAACATTATATTATTTACAAATATTAACCCTAATAAGAACAACCTAATTTCCTAGGGCTTCCCAGTAAGCAGGTCTTGTACTCAGCAAGAGGTTGTGTGTCTCTCTCCAAAACAACTGCTTAATAATTCAGCAAATTTCTGTCCATCAATCAGCACTGTTTGAGCTTCAAGTGTGGGAAACATAGAAACCAACTTTATCTCTGAGCTAAAATAAAACTGAAGAGTGGAAGTTGATGGTGGGTTTCTAATAATTTTATTCTGAAAATTACCCAAGTTCTGATTGGTGATTGATTACCTAAACTTATGCTGAAAAGAAACTATCAACCAAAGCTAATGTTATTAGCTAGTGTTTGTTAGACGTTCACTAGATTTGGGGATATGGATCATTATCAATTGTTTACCAAATTTGGGGTAGTTATTAGTAGTTGTATACCAAACTACATTCAAGCCCTTATCTAATTTAAAAAAAAACATCAATTTATAGAAAAGGTATGAGGAGAAGGGAATAAGTGTTTGTGTAATACCTACTATATATTATGCACTAAGTACTTTTTGTAAATACCTCATTTGAGCTTTGCAATAATCCTGCAAGGTAAGTGCTGTTATTATCCTCACTTTATAGTTGAGGAAACTGTGACAAACAGGTTAAGTGGCTTGCTTAGGATCACATAGCTAATAATTATAATAGCTAATATATTATAAAGAACTTGATATGGTTCTTAGTGTTTTACAAATTTTATCTTATTTAATCCTTACAAAAATCCTGGGAGGGAGTACTATTATTCCTATCTTACAGATGAGAAAACTGAAGCAAGGAATTTGAAGTTAAGTACAGAGATTAAGTGATTTCCTTCTGAGACTCTTGTCAGAACTCTCAGTAAAGACTCAAGATTCTCAGTAAAGGTGTAATCAGCATGATTGTAGTATGAGGGTTCATTCAAGCAAAATCTGAAACCTTAGCCCTTTCTAGGTAAATTCATTGCTGCAGAAAGACAGATTTTTGACTCAATATAGAGAAACATTTGCTAATAATTTATAACTCTTCCAAAAAATAGTCCTTTCTCTATCTTAAAAGTTAATTTCTTTGTGATCTTCAAGTAGCTTTCTTGAATGATTATGTTCATTTGATGAACATATATGGGATGGTGTAGAGTGAATTCTGTTCAGTTATTTATTCACAACTCTAGTGAATCTAAGAACTTCTTTGACAGTTGAGTCAAAGTCATCCTTCTTCACACAGAACTTTGTTTATACCTCTCTCATGAAGATAATGATATTCTGACATTTCCATAGCACCTTAATATTTGTGAAGAGCTTTATATATATTATCTCATATGATCCTCACAAGAACCCTATAAATAAGGTGCTATTATTATCTCCATTTTATAGATGAAGAAGAAAAGAGGGAAGGAGGAAGAGAGTGGGGACTATTTTTAAAAAATATATTTGTATCCCCAGCACTTAGCATATGCTTGGCATATAATAAGTCCTTGATAAATGTTTATTGACTTGAGGTTGCAAAGGGTTAAATGGTTTGCCCAGGTAACATAGTTAAAAATACCTAAGAGAGAAGTTGAACTTATCTGTCTGACTCTGTACATTGTATTGCCATTTCGTACTATAGTTATTTTTATATAGTGAATTTTTTAATGATAGGATTGTTTCTTCATTAATTTGATGAGTCTAGAGAGTGGTGAACCTTTTCAAAGGACTTTGAATCTATCTTCCTGTGAAGGATATGCACATATCTTTTGCCACACTCTAGAGTATGGCTCACATTGATTATGGCTGCACCCAAAATGACTTGTACCATTGGGAGGTTACACTCATGGAACCACTCCATTGTGCTCAGCTAAAAAAAGCGGGGGAGGGGGAAGCCTAATGAAGAACTCAGCCTCTATCCGCTGCTTCCTTTCTTTCGTGTGTGTGTGTGTGTGTGTGTGTGTGTGTTTAGCAAACACGATCTTACTGATGTCACAACTAAGGAGAGTATCTTTAGGCAGTAACAGCTTTGTGAATAGCCTCAAGTTCAAGAGTTTGTAGATCTAATCTTCTGTCTAAAGAAAGGAAAACTTTCTGGATATCATGTTTCTTAAAAAGAGAAGGGAATGGCAAATATGTCCTTTTAGTGCTGGGAGGAACTATAAGGAACGAAACATAAGAAATAAAGGGAATAACAGATCTGGGTTTTGCCTTTGCTATTATAATTATTTGGCTGGTGTAGACCTAATGGAAAGAAAGAAGGGGTAGGATGCCATTTATCTGCTAATGTTTCCTTTCTGGGGGAATTCAAGCCTTTAGAATAGCACTAGAAGGCTTAATGTATAATTCTTTTCGGAATGAAGGGGGGACTCCCCATAATGTAGGAGCATTGTCTGCTTGAATAACCTTTTGAAGGACTCCAAACCACAAGATGGCGGTATAAGTGTGGGGAGAAAGGACCATACCATCCTATATAAAGTCAAATTTATCAGAATGGAGGAGTATCATTTGTTAGTTAGAAAATGTGTTTCCCTTAAGACTTGATTCTATCCAAAGTCTATAGGATTTTAGATCCCTGTAAAGTAGGATTCACTAGAGAAGGAGAAAAATGATATTAATTAAGGAATATTGGGATCCTTTGTGAGTTTTCCAAAAATGTTCTTGTGTTTCTATGAGACCTTGCATTTTCTGAACCTGTAAAAAGAAGGTTCATCAAAAAGAAAACATCTAGGGACAGCTAGGTGGCGTAGTGGATAGAGTACCAGCCCTGAAGTCAGGAGGACCTGAGTTCAAATCTGGTCTCAGACACTTAACATTCCCTAGCCCCTAGCTGTGTGACCCTGGGCAAGTCACTTAACCCCAATTGCCTCAGCAAAAAGCAAAAAAAAAAAAAAATCTATTACTTTGAATGATTGCATGGGATCTAGGAACCTTGTTACTCCTGTCTGTGGAAAACTAACCCATGAGGAATATTTGGAGATTTTTTCTCAGAATAAACTCTAAGAACATGAACCAGAGGAATTCAGTTGTTGGTTTTTTTTTTTTTTCTGGGGGGGGGTATATGAACTATATAAGCCAAGAATCAAGAAATTCTGAACCACAGATTATTTCTATGTATTGTATCTCCTGTGCAATGGATGGAGTGCTGGCTATGGAGTCAGAAAGATGCAACTTCCTGAGTTCAAATCTGTCCTCAGACACTTACTAGCTGTGTGACCGTGGATGATTCACTTAACTCTGTTTATCTCCATTTCCTCATTTGTAAAATGAGCTGAATGGCAAACCACTCTAGTATCTTTGCCAAGAAAATCCCAGATAGGGTCCACAAAAGTTAGATGAGGCTGAACAGCCTCAACAAATGAACAGCAACAAAAGCCATACTCTATGCCCTATGACAGCAGGGACTTAGTATCTTCTAATCCTTGAATCCTCCACAGCGTCAAATGCAAACCTATATGTAGTAGTCATGGAATAAATGTTAGTTGAACTCAATTGAAATCAGTATTTGCTGTCTTCAAGGTAGTTCAGTACTTGCTGTCTTCAAGTTGTGTAGATATTCAATGACTCACTTTAAAGGGTGATGATAGAGGTTTCATTAAGCTGCCCTGATAGCAATCTCTTAGAGAGATTTCCATTTATAATATCAATTTATTATGCTTTGATACCTGTCTATCAAGTAGCATTTGTTATGGAGTCATCCTCAAGTCCAGTGGATGAATGGATAGAGGAAAACTATTGTCTGGAGGAAATTAAAATTTAAGTCATACATCATCTCTGCTTAACCATCCAGACACATAATTTACATTACTGCAAGCCTTCTAGAGATTGATTTCCCATTATCAGTGAGTTGCAGAAAAGATTTAAATTGCATTAGAAACATAGTTTGAGGATCCTGGAAATAGAAACTATAAACTATATCAACTGCATGGTCAATACATAATAATTAACCCATGCAAGAAACTAATTTTATTTGTAAGTTTAAAAGTTGTTATAAATTTCATAACAAATTTCTCCCAGGGATCTGTTAGCACAGTTGAAAAGCCTAGCAATTTTAATCAATTTGTCTACTGTGTCTCTAGAATTTATTCCTGTAGAATCCCACTACCACATTAGTTGTATACATAAAGGGAAAAAAATACAAAAGTGGACATATTCATGGGCAATAAAACTCATTTTTTTTAGTTTTGTCCTTTTTTTCCATGCATCTATCTGCCCCTAGTGAAGGTGCAAAAATATTTCTTCATGCGTATTTGCTCGTCACTTTTCTATTAAACAACAACCAAAAAACCTCCCATACACACACACACAAAGACAGGAATTCTCTGATGCCTATAGGATGAAACGCAAACTCCTGAGCTTGGCATTTAAGGTCCTCCACAATGCAGCTCCAACTTATTTTATTTGTCCTTATTGGGTATCACTGCTCTTCACTTGTTGTCTGGTTTTTCCAAAATGAATTGCTAGCTGCTCTCATATTCCATATCCCACACTTGAATGCTTTTCTACTTCAGTGCTTCCTGTCAAAATCCTTTTGCTTACTTCAAAGTCTAGTTCAGCTGCTACCTCTACCACAAAGCCTTTCTTCATGTCTTCCTTTCCATGAATGGAATGCGTTTTTCTTAAGCACTTTTGTCTTTATATCTTCTTTTCTGTCTTTTATAATTTTTTGTCTTTTATTTTGTCTTTCTAATATACTTATTTCTGTATATGTTGTATCCCCCTGTTAGATTGTAAGCTCCTTCTGGCCAAGGAGGATATTTTCTCATCTTAGAATTTGGTGCCTGAAATGGTGTCTTGCACATAGTGGAATTTGTAGAATTCAAAAACAATTGAATTTTCTAAGCCTTGCCACTACAAATATACTGTTTTTTATGGTGTTAAGAGATTTGTCTAATAATTAATAAAAGTTAGTGTTCCTTACACTAATCCTATCAGAGAAAAGCCCAATGAAATCAATGTTTAACAGAATTCTGATTCAGGAGTGACTAGGGAGAAGTTAATAGGGGAGTAGCCATAGAAACCAGCCTACCAGGAAGTCACCCCAAAGGCTTATGTCTAATGAGACAGAACTAGAAAGATATCTTGAACTAAAAAAACTACTTTACAAAGCAAGTAGAAAGAAGATATCTTAATAACAGAGCAAGTTGAAAGTCCAGGATTCTCTTTATTTTCCCCAGACACATATTTTTTAATGTCTTTAAAGTGAAATGGGGTCAAAATACTCTAAACCTCACCATAGGGTGACCAGAGTGGCCCCTGTGGAAGACAAAGACCTAATGTCTTCTCCAGCCAGCCTGGTGGACGTGGCATTCAATGACAATCCAGAGGAACAAAGTTTATATTCATTTTCAAGAAAACAAGAGAAGAAAACTTTGGACAGGCAGCTGCCACCACTTCGGGAGACTTTGTATGGAAGATATTCTTCAGGTAAAAAATGAAAAAGGCATAGAAATTATACTTCCATAAAAAGGAAGGCTATTGATAGAATGGTTGTTTTTACATAGAACTGAAATTTTCTAACCAGAAAAAAATATTAACATGTATCAAAAGATTTAGCAATTAAGAGTATGTCCAGGGGACCAAAGGAGTTTATTTTGGAAAGGTATGTGAGAAAGATTTTTGCAGTTCTGGTTGGAGGGTGAGGGAAAATCATTTTGATACTTCTCAGCATTCTGTTTCTAAGTTTTTTTATGCATGGCTCATATTATACTATTAGCATTGCATGTATGTATAAAATCATTAATAATAATCATCAGTCAGATAGGGTCTAAGTTAGAAATGATTTTTATAATATCTTATATCACCAGTGAAATATAGTTAAAAGGTTTTGAATAATTGCAAACTACTAATGATTTCAGAGGAAAGCTGAATGAATGAATAGGACATTTCTTTCTTTACTCCATATTCTCTTTTTCTCCCTGTACATCTTCAAGTTAAGAAGATAAATTTCAGTACTCTGATTACAGGAATCAGTCCTAAAGTGACTATAAATTGTTTCTGGATAGTCTAAGTAATTTTTCTCCCTGCCCCCCAGTATTTTATAAAAGAGCACCTAAATACAAATTATACTTTGAGAAAACGTTATTATTTATTGGATATTTCCAAATTACTTTAAAACCAAGTATTTTTATTAATAATCTTCCAGTTTTTGTATCCCATTCCAGGTTTGTAAAAGAAATGAATGTTTCTGGTTAATTAACTAGAAGGCATTGTTGCATATAGCTAACTACTTTAAAAAATTGTATGCTTGCATAAAATGACAACTATAAAAATGTCTAAAAGAATTGCACATATTTAACCTATATCAGATTGCTTGCTGTCTTGGGGAGGAGAGATGTATGGGAGAGAGAGAAAAACATTTTAACACAAAATCTTACAAAAATGAATGTGGTGCTTTATATTGGACTACTTGCCATCTATGGGAAGGGGTGGAGGAAGGGGGAGAAAAATTGGAACACAGTTTTGCAAGGGTTAATGTTGAAGAATATGTTTTGAAATTTTTTTAAAAGCCTTAATAAAGAAAAAAAGAAAAAAAATGAAAAAATGAATGTGAAAATTATCTTTACGTGTACTTGAAAAATAAAATGCTATTAAAAATAATAATATGCATGATACTACAATGTTTCTATAATTGGTTGGTTTGATTGCTATTCTGTATGTGCGTTTGATATATCTCTCAATTTCCTAATCACAGAATGGGATTTTCTCTTTAGATTTTCTCTGCAAAGATGCCTTTTTGTCCCCATTTCAACTCTATGATAGAAATTTTTGTGTGTTACAAGAAAATTATTTCACATGAATAAGGAAACATGGACCACTTTGGAAGGCAAGGCTCTAAATTGATCTTCTATGCTTGTGAATGACAGAATAAAACATCATTAACTAATATTCAGGAGAGCTGAGTTCTAGGCATAGCTAAACCACTACCTAGTTCTATGATCTTAGGCAAACTACTAAATCTTTTCATATATCTCAGGTTGTTCTTCTGTAAAATGGAGATATTAATATGTCCCTAATATCTCATATAGATATTAGAAATACAGAATGTAAAAATAGGTAAGATTACCTTCAAGCCCAATTGAAAAGTGAAGAATTAATAGTGATATTTTACATTTAATTGGTATTTGGGAATCTTTCACCAAAAATATTTTAATTATTGAATTCCACATAAAGGGTCTGTTGCTATGTAAGATAACTAATAGATTCAATAAAGACTCACGTTTAAATCATTCCTCAGATATTTGATAGATGTGTGGTTCTGGGCAAACCACTCAATCTCTCTGAGCCTCTGTTTCCTCATGGATAACTAGGAATAAAAATTGACCCCACTCACAGGGTTGTGGGGATTGAAGAAGATAACACAATATTATCAAATTTATAAAATCCTTTGAAAACCTTAATACTTTATATAAATGTTATATGTAGGATCATCATAATTATTATTTTATATTTCTTAATGCAATGATAATACTTTAAATAAGCTAAACCTGAAAAACCTGCTTCATTTAAAATTATAGAGAAAAAACACTGTATTTATGTATTCCTGATAAGGAAAAGCAGAGGTAAATTGTGCAACTTTTAGATATATCAGTTTGAGTCCCCAGAGAAGTGTAAGTAGAATAATTATAGATGTGTAATTGTAGAGGGATTTTCCTTACCTGGTGGTCCTTATACCAATAAAACCATAGGTCTCATGTCAAAAAAAAAAAAAAAATTTAAACCCTACCTTAGAATTTTCCATTGAAATGCAAAGCAAGAGTGAGATGAATTATGCGTAAGGCATTTAAAAATCGGAGTTGAAATTGTCATAAAAAGCCAAGAGGTGTGCCTTCATTTAAATTTTATTATGTTATAATTATTTAAGCCACCTTTGAAAATAAGACCAAGAAATGATGCGTTGAGATTCCTAGTTTGCTCATGGAACTTCTTATCAGGGAGATGATGCCCTGATGCAAGTGAACTGGATTTAAGTGACAGAAGATTGTTCAAGGTCACCCACTTCACTTTCCCCTTAGATCCATCTGGGTCCAGTGGCTAGATATAGATCAGGATGACCGGAGATGGCCCTGGATGCAGTGGGAGACCCTGGCTTTTTTAAGCAAAGGTCTTCAACAGGTCTCAGTTTGACTGAGGCTGCACCCATTCAATGATTAAGGCTAGGTGCCAAGTGAGACAAAGATTCTTCTCTTTCACATAGTCCAAAAAAAATCTAAATGAATGAATGAATCAATCAATCTGAGAGGAGGAGACACTCAGGGTTTCTGGTCAAACTAGAAAAGATTGTTATTTGCATTGAATCTGAGTCAATCAGGACCTAAATAATGACTAAATGGGGCTTGGCCTAGGACCTATTGGTGGCCAATGAGAATCAGAATGAATTTGGTTTATAGCTGCATCTGGGTGCCAAATTAAAGAGAAGAGAAATTGACCTCTTATGTTGGTGACAGTTTACTTAAGTAGAAAGAGCTTTTCTCTTTCTAGGTCTTCATTATTTATATATTACTCAACCACCTTCTTTATATGGAATTTATTCAATGGATGTATGGTAGGATTACAATGATTGGGAATTCACCCCTCAAAGGATATGCTTTGTCCTCATTTCTTATTAGTTTGGGAAAGTAACACCTTTGTACATTCAGGGTCTATTACAGTGACTTGTACACAGTAAATTCTAAATAGATGTTTATGATCTCCAAGGTCAGGGCTGTAACTGGAAGTCAGGAGAACCATGGCCTAATTCCAAATAGGTGTGGGATCAACCTATCAGATGGTGAGAAGTTGGGTCAGATGACAAACAACTGGCCTGGGCTTGTTGGAAACAACACACTCATCCATATCTATCAACATTCCTCCCATTCCCATTCCTCTCTCTTGGCTTAACCTTGTTATTTGTCCTTTGTTCTCTTAACCTAGCAACCTTGTTCCAGGTATCTACAGTCTTTAAGATTCAGTGCACTTGCTTCCCTTTTCCCAGTATCTTTACCTCTATCCCCAGATTATATCATAGCACTGGCAAACATTAGGAGAATTGTTTCCTAAGGCTTTTCATTCCATGGAAGCAGCTGGTTCTTCCCCTCTCCCCTTTATTTTTTTCTGGGTGGAAGAGAAAGAGTTGTACAAGATAAGCAGCTTGGATCTTTCATTATATTATCTTCACTCCCTAAAACCAACCCTCTTCTGTCTTCCCTACATTTGCTTAAATAACTTCAGAATCACAGTTTCACTGTTGGCATTTTTTATTTGTCAATAAGTTGCTAAGTCTTTTCTTTCTGAGGAAGATTTCTTCAGTCCATCCCCTTTTCTCTGCTCATACTCACTACCTCCTTCAATATCCTCATTTTGTTTTGCCTAGATTATTGTAATAGCCTCCTAATTGATTTTCTTGCCTCAAGAATTCTCCTCCTCAATTCATTCTTCATCGAGATGACACAATGATTTTTCTTAAGTGTAGGGTATGACCATGTGACTCTTCTACTCAATAAATTCCAGTTGCTCCCTATTTCATTTTTATCTCATTCTTTTTAAATTTCTAGAATCAGAAAGACTTGTTTTATACATTGTGCCACCTAGCTGCTCTTTCCATTAGGACATGCCATTTTCAAACTCAGGATGCATTTGCTCTACAATTTATAATCCTACAGAATGGCCAGAGGGTAATGAAGAGTTAAGTGACTTGCCCAAAGTTATCTAGACTTTTTCTGTGACTTGAACCTACTTCTTTCTGAGGCTGAATCCTCTCAAATTATCCCATTATACAGCTGAGAAAACTGAGCAGGGGTATGTTAGTAAATATTTAACAAGTTTCCTGAAAAAAAGAAAATAAAATGTATACATGACATATTTTAAAATTTAATCTGCATTTTAATTTCCTCTACCATTTTCTTAAATCTAACAGTCTGTTACATTGTAAATTAAGTCCTGATTTGTAGCATCAGCAGACTTCCAAAGTGTCAATGCTCACACTGAAAATTTAGCTATCAGCTTTGGAAAATGGGTTCAAATTGGTTCTGGCACATCCATAAAACTGAGGTTCTGAAAGACTAAGGAATTTTACCCATTATCTCATGGGCAAATTTTGAACTTACCTCTCATAATGCTCTATACCAGTGATTTCCAGAATTTTTGTTCCTACACCTCAGAGTAAGCCACTTAACTTTTATGGACCTGTTTCCTTAATCTGAAACTATATGTTATCTAAATTTTCTTACAGATCTAAATCTATGGGTTCTGTGATTTCTGTCAATAAAAAATGAAGAATAAATGAACACATATCCCCAATATTTACATGTATTCGATTAAAGATATCTCAGTGGATGGACTGCTAGACTATGAAGTGAGGAAGATTTATCTTTGTGAGTTCAAATTTGACCTCAAACACCTATTAGCTATATCACTCTGGGCAAGTCACTTAACCCTGTTAGCTTCAATTTCCTCTTCTGAAAAGTGAGCTGGAGAAGGAAATGGCAAACCATTACAGAATTTTTGCCAAGAAAATCCTAAATAAGATCACAAAGAGTTAGACTTGCGTATATTGATTGAAGAACAATAGAAAGAGCACCAAACTTCTTATCAAGATTACCTGAGTTTGTTGTGCCGCAGTTTCCCTGTCTCAGTTTCCCTTAGTTACTGTCTCAGTTTCCCTCAGTTGCAGTATCAGTTTCCCTCAATTTCTGTTTCAGTCTCCCTTAATTGCTCTGTCCCAGAATAGTAATCCCTACTTCCTGACCTTCAGAAATAATTGGACTCACATTCCAAAGCAATTATGAAACCTCCAGGTGGCCAGCCTCGACATCCCCCTTATCTGTAGTCTTCTTTGCCAAGGCATCCCTCACTCCCTACCTGACAGAACTGAATTTATGGTTTCCTTGGACACCAGATGTGCTCAGCTGTTCCCATGAGTTCTTTGTTTCCCCTGGGCCATGGAGATTATAAAACTTGTGTTCCCCACCAATGAGGTGCTGAATACTTTGCTTTCAGTCGGCTGACATTGTTGTCAGTCTAAAGTCTCTGGCCTGGACTGTGTGCTTTGAGACATGAGTCCCACCAGTCCTGATCCATAGCTATGGATTCTGAACTCTCAATTAACATCAATAAAGCATTACCTAATTTCCACTGTGTGATACTGCCTCAGTTTCTCCCTAAGCATTACAAGTTTCAGGCAGCTAGATGGCACAGTGGAAAGAGCACAGGTCCTGAAATCAGGAGGACCTGAGTTCAATTATAGCCCTTAACACTTACTAGCTGTGTGATCCTAAGTAAGTCACTTAACCCCAATTGCCCCACCAAGGAAAAAAAAAAAGAAAAAGAAAATACCTGAGTTTGCATTCTGCCTCAGGCACAAGCTCTTTGATCCTGGGAAATTAATTTAACTTCTCTCATCTTCAGTTATCTCACCTGTAAAATATCAATAATAATAGCTCCTACTTTACTGGGTTATTGTGAGGATCAAATCAAATAATGTATAAAATATTTTGCAAATCTTCAAACTACTACTAAAAAGGGCTTTTGGGACACTATATGATGACTCATGATGATGATGATGATGATGATGATGCTATCAATAAAACCACAAATTCGAAAAATGGAGAAAACAATGCCCTACCTATGCTACAGAAAAGTGAAGAGAGAATGGCCTAAATTTTAAATTTATTTAATAACAACATTTATTGTTGTTTTTATTTTCAGAGCTATTTCCTTAAATAGAAGGAGATAAGGAAGATCAGAGCTAATTCTGGGTATCATCTAATCCAATACAGCAAACATCCACTAAGCATTTGTGTTTTAAGTATGTTCAAATTGAGAAATAATGTCCAGAATGGCTAAAGAGCCAAACTTGGAGTCAGGGACACCTGGACTGAAGCCCTACTTCTGACATATTTAGCTATGTGACTATGGGCATATCACTTAAACTTAGTACTTCAGGCAAAGCTATAAAACAAAATCTCAGATCAGTTAACAGTATCAATCGGTGGATGAAAATTCTATAGTTTCCTATGCGAATACCTTCTTACCCTAGTGGTTGTGTGCATCAAATAAAATAGGCAAAATGTGCATAGTGCCTAGCACATATTAATAAATGCTTGTTTCCTTCTTTTTGTTCTTCCAATGAAATAGCAGGTACCGTTTAGAAGGGGGAAAATGATCACAGGACAAACTAGGCAATAACTATAGCAATTTAGTGTTTGATAAACCCAAAGACCCCAGCTTTTGGGATAAGTACTCACTATTTGGCAAAAACTGCTGGGAAAAGTGGAAACTAGTATGGAAGAAATTAGGGCTTGGCCCACACCTAACACCACATACCAAGATAAGATCTAAATGGGTTCATGAGCTGGATATAAAGAGTGATATTATAAGTAAATTAGAGGAAGTATAGAAGTATAGTATAGAAGGGGCATAATGTGAGGCATATTGCTTGAGATTACATTAAAGAATTTGCAGTCCTTACCATTAAGAAATTTATACTCTTATCTATTTGTCTAACGGTAGCCATCTATCTCTAGGGTGGAGGGGCAAGGCAAGAAAAAAGAGGGGAAAAAAAGAAAATAAATTAACATGATAATTTCATTTAAAAGGAATGGCTAATTATTTTTTCCTTTCCTTGAAATTTATTATTATTATTATTTTTTAAATTTTATTTTATTTGCAAAACATATGTATGGGTAATTCTTCAACATTAACCTTTACATAGCTTTCTATTACAATTTTTTCCCCTCAACTCCTCACCCCTCCCCTAGATGGCAGGATATCCACTACATTGTTAATTATGTTAAAATACTTGACAAATCGAATATATGTATACATATTTCCAAACTTATCATTGTTGTGCAAGAAAAATCGTATCTACACAAAAGACCTATCAGATAAAGGAAACACAATGTAAGCAAATATCAATCAAGAGTATGAGAATGTTATGTTGTGGTCCACATTTCACATCTCTCTCTCTCTCTCTGGGTGTATATAGCTTCCTTCAGTGAACAATTGGAAGTGGTTTGAAACATTTCATTGTTGAAGAGAGCCATGTCCATCAGAATTGATTGTCATATAGTATTGTTGTTGCCATATATAATGATCTCCTGGTTCTGCTCATTTCACTCAGCATCAGTTCATATAACCAGTTATATAACCATATAATAATAACCATATAATCAGTTATATAACCATATAACATCATCTCCAGACCTCTCTGAAATCGTCCTGCTGATCATTTCTTACAGAACAATAATATTCCATAATATTCATATACCATAATTTATTCAGCCATTCTCCAATTGAAGGGCATCTATTCAGTTTCCAGTTTCTAGCCAGTACAAAAAGGGCTGCCACAAACATTCTTGCACATGTGGGGCCCTTTCCCTCCTTTATGATTTCTTTGGGATATAAGCCCAATAGAAATGCTGCTGGGTCAAAGGGTATGCACAGTTTGATAAGTTTTTGAGTATAGCTCCAAATTGCTCTCCAGAATGGCTGTACCCGTTCACAGCTCCACTAACAATGCATCAATGTCCCAGCCCTCCCACATCCCCTCCAACATTCATCATTAATTTTTCCTGTCATTTTAGCCAATCTGACAGGTGTGTAGTGGTACCTCAGGGTTGTCTTGATTTGCATTTCTCTGATCAATAGTTATTTAGAGCACCTTTTCATATGACTACAAATAGTTTTGATTTCATCCTCTGAAAATTGTCTGTTCATATCCTTTGAACATTTATCGATTGGAGAATGGCTTGAATTCTTATAAATGAGACAATTCTCTATATAGTTGAGAGATGAGACCTTTATCAGAACCCTTAAATGTAAAGATGATTTCCCAATTTATTGCTTCCCTCCTAATCTTGACTGCATTGGTTTTGTTTGTGCAAAAACTTTTTTAACTTAATATAGTCAAAGTTATCTATCTGGTGTTCAATTAAGAGTTCCAGTTCTTCTTTGGACATAAATTTATTCCATTTCCATAGGTCTGAGAGGTAAACTATATTACGTTCCTCTAATTTACTTATAGTATCACTCTTTATATCCAGATCATGAACCCATTTAGATCTTATCTTGGTATGTGGTGTTAGATGTGGGTCAAGCCCTAATTTCTTCCACACTAGTTTCCAATTTTCCGAGCAGTTTTTGTCAAATAGTGAGTACTTATCCCAGAAGCTGGGGTCTTTGGGTTTATCAATCACTAAATTGCTATAGTTATTGCCTAGTTTGTCTTGTGATTCTATCCTATTCCACTGATCGACTACTCTATTTCTTAGACAGTACCAAATGGTTTTGATGACCGCTGCTTTGTAATATAGTTTTAGATCTGGTACAGCAAGTCCACCATCATCAGCCTTTTTTTTTCCATTAATTGTCTTGAAACTCTTGACCTTTTGTTCTTCCAAATGAATTTTGCTACTATTTTTTCTAGATCTGTAAGATAATTTCTTGGGAGTTTGATTGGTATGGCACTAAATAAGTAAATTAGTTTGGGTAGTATTGTCATTTTTATTATATTTGCTCGGCCTACCCATGAGCATTTTTTGTTTTTCCAATTGACTAGGTCTGATTTTATTTGTATGGAAAATGTTTTGTAGTTTAGTTCATATAGTACCTGACTTTCCCTTGGCAGATAAATTCCCAAATATTTTATACCATCAACAGTTATTTTGAATGAAATTTCTTTTTGTATCTCTTGCTGCTGAACTTTATTGGTAATATATAAAAATGCTGATGATTTATGTGGATTTATTTTGTATCCTGCAACTTTGCTAAAGTTGTGAATTGTTTCTAGTAGTTTTTTAGTTGAGTCTTTAGGGTTCTCTAAGTATACCATCATGTCATCTGCAAAGAGTGATAATTTGGTTTCCTCATTACCTACTCTAATTCCTTTAATCTCTTTTTCTTCTCTTACTGCCAAAGCTAACATTTCTAAGACAATATTAAATAATAATGGTGACAGTGGGCAGCCTTGTTTCACTCCTGATCTTATTGGGAATGGTTCTAGTTTGGCTCTATTACATATATTTGCTGAAGGTTTTAAGTAGATACTACTAATCATTTTAAGGAAAAGCCCATTTGTTCCTATACTCTCCAGTGTTTTTAATAGGAATGGGTGTTGGATTTTATCAAAGGCTTTTTCTGCATCTATTGAGATAATCATATGGTTTTTGTTAATTTGGTTATTAATATAATTGATTATGCTGATAGTTTTCCTAATATTGAACCAGCCCTGCAAGGAATGGCAAATTATGCACAATAGATTTGCAGTTTCATGTGCAATCATCTTTTTATTATACTATTGTATAATATTGTAAAAATGCTTTTTTTATTCCATAAATTTAAAATAAATAAATAAATTCTACATTTTATTAGGTCTAACATTCTATCACTGCGCCATTAACACAATGAGCCATTAACATGTTCATTTTTATACTTTGTTTTAAGAATGTAGTTTTTCTAGATTAAATATTTAAGATAATCGCTAATGTTTATATGTCACTTTAAAGTTTGTAAAGTGTTTTACAAATATCTCACTTGATTGTCACAACAACCCTAGAAGGTAGATACTTTTATTATTTCCATTTTATAGTTACTTCTATTTTATATTTGAAGAAACTGAGACAGATTGAATTCAATTGACTTGTCCAAGGTCACAGAATTAGTAAGTATCAGAGGCCAGTTTTGAACCCAGACCTTCTCAAATCCAGGTCCAAGCTGTATCTATTGAGAATCAAACTGTCAATGATTCATATGAATTGATGTGAAAATATTTGTAGTGACATTTTCTTATTTCTCCTCAGGCCTTGAAATGTCCAGGCCCATGTCTGTTGATATTCCACTGGAAAAGGGAGAAACAAGTATTATTAAAAGACATCCACCCAGAAGATTTCAAGTAAGATGAACTTAAAAGGATTCGTAAGGAATTTTTTGGAGTTAATGGTAACATCCTCTTTCAACACTAAACATATAAAAGGACAATGGATGTTGTAAAGTGATTAATAGGAAGCTGTTAGTGAGCCATTCATTCTCTTTTGACAAAGAACGGTGACATAATTAATACACTATATCAAAGCCCCATTCTAGCTAGATGGTATAGTGAGTGGATAGAGCAATGGTCCAAGAGCCAGGGAGATGAATTCAAATCTGGCCTCAGATGTTGTGTGACATTTGGTAAGTCACCTACCTTCTGTCTGCCTGAGTTTCTTCAATTACAAAATAGGGATATGAATAATATATATTTACCAGGGAAAAAAGTATTGTTTTAAGAATTAAATGAGATAATCTATGATAAAGTATTTAGCACAGTGCCTAGCACATAGCAGACATTTAACAAATCCTAGTGGATTTTTCCCTTCCAAGCCAAAAATTTGGCTATAAAACATACAAGCTAATCCTTGAAACCAAATTTGAACACTAAGATAAGAAGACAAGAAAGACTTATTATTACCAAGCTAAAGGAAACTGTTGAAGAATATATAGAATCAAATGGAAATTGACAGCCTTAAATTCTAGTAACATTAGTCCTGAAAAGACAGCTATGTTCAGCAGGAAGTCCCAGGACTCAGCTTCCTTAACTCTGTAGGATGCTGCAAACTTGCTGGCTTCAGCTATGTGTAGTGGGATATAAGATAACACCAACTCCAATTCTCTTTTTGCCAGCTCCTCATAAAAGTTTCTGGGAATAAGAAATGTCTACAGCAAGTGGTATTAGGGGCTGATTAGTCAAATTCCAGAGGTCCCCAGTGCTAAATGCTTTTTACCTTTGTTTTAAACAATAGCAGAAACTAGCTACCATTCATTAGGTGATAAAAAAAAAAATATCTGTATTGGTAGGATGTGTTATGAGGCTCAAATGAAATACTGGATGTAAAGCATTTTGCATATCCTAAAAGTATTTATTTAAAGCACTTAAGGTGCTTGAAGATTTCTGAAACATAACAGTGCTCATGATGAAAATTGTCTTTAAAACTAGCTGAAGTACAACTCTGAGTACACATGCACATGTGCATAAAATTTTGCTTTTGTTTAGTTGTCATTTGAGGTTTTCTTAACAAAAATATTGGAGCAGTTTGCCATTTCCTTCTACAGATTATTTCACAGATAAGGAAATTATGGCAAAAAGTGCAAAGTAACTTGCCTGGGGTCACATAGTTACTATCTGGATAGATTTCAAATCAAGAAGATAAGATCTTTTGTCTTTCCAGTTATGGACATTAGAGTTTCTTTTTTTCTTTCTTTCTCTTTTAACTCATCTGAGTTATCCATCCTTAGCAAGATTTTAAAGTAGAGATTAAGGGATTCCCAAAGAGTAAAGAAATACCCCCTCTCCTTAGCCTCCTTTCATACTGTCACTAAATCACTTAGTTTTCCCATTCCATTTTTTCAAAGGCCTTCCCTAAAACCTAGGCAAATGTTGGGATCTTAACTTCTCACTTTCTCTCACTTCACATTTCCAATCAGTTGTTGAATGTTATCCTTCCTAACTCTACAACATCACTTATATATCTTTTTCCTTTTTTCTACCTATACTACCACCATTCTAGTTGAGGCCTTTAGGACTTCTCCCTTGCTCAATTACTTAATTGGTCTTCTTTACTTAGGTCTTGACTCATTTGAATCCATTTTCTATACAGCTCCCATAGTGATTTTTCTAAAGTGCAGCTCTAATCACTTCACTTCTTCCCTCAGTAAAACTCTAGTGGCTTCCAATTATCACTAGTATTAAATATATACTTATACACATACACACACACACATATACACATAGAGAGACAGAGAGACAGAGAGACAGAGACAGAGAGTCAGAGAGAGACAGAGAGACAAAGAGGGAGAGAGACAGAGAGACAGAGAGAGACAGAGAGACAGAAAAAGAGAAAAACAGAGAGATAGAGAGAGAGACAAAGACAGAAAGAGACAGACAGAGAGAGAAGGGGGAAGAAAGAGAAATAGAGACATGTCTCTTTAGAATATTAGCTCTTTGAGAGCAGAAATTGTTTCATTTGCTGTGTACTTAGCTCAGTACTTAGCTTTTTGATATATAATAGACACTTAATTAATTCTTGTTGATTTATTGATTTTTGAGCCATCTATCACCCCCCATTGACCAATTTGTCATGGTCATTTAATCTATTCATCCTGTCATTCAACCAGTTAAAAGTTCCTGATTTTTCTTTGCTATGTCTCTTTCAAGTATCCCACTGATGACTTGGGATGTTAGTTCCCATCCTTAGATCTATTGGCTTATTCTATCCAACCCAATCCCCCAGATTTCCTTTAATGCCTCAGTTCTTTGTGAGGATTGATTTTATGCTTTTATACTCTGAAATTCCACTGCCGAGGAACATTTTTCTCAATAAGAGCATTATTTCTATGGAATGGATTATGCCTTACGGTGTTAATTCTTTAAAAGACAAACTACAAAGGGCCAATTACTAACATTAGACAGAGGCATTGCTGCACTTCTATCATTATTGACTTCTCTGATGTAATTAACAATTAGGGTTTTTTAAAAGTAGTTATCTAAGAACTTTCCTGCAATAGGTTATATTTTCCTTGCCCTGCCTAAATGCTAGTAAAAAGTTTTGACCTTTTATCCTTGCTTTTGATTTTGAACATAAAACAGGATTAAACATGTGATTTTGAGTTTCCTTTGCTGTCTGAAGTCCAACAAAATGAATTCTGACATGGGATTTACAACCCACATATCACCCTCTAAATAGTGCCAATCAAACAAGCCCGAGGAGTTGTCTGCCACTAAAGCTTACAGGAGTCAAGAGAATTTTACTCTCTGCATTACTGGATGGAAAGCAAAATAGGATACATGATTAGGTAGCCAAATATATTTATTAATTGAGGGCATAAAGTATTTTAACTTTATGGAGCAAACTTTAAGATACAGAAGGTGCCTAAGTGTGAAATCAATCATCTTAATGCATAAATAAATGCAAGAAGAATGAGTAGATACTGCAGTTCTTAGAACAATAGTCCCTAAGGCACTCAGGAGGAAATAAATTTCATGAGGTGTTTATACACAGTAGCAGCTGGTAAGCAGACTCTCCTGCAGAGATCATGCTGGAATGTAGGACATGAGAGGAAGATATCTCTTAAAACTCTATTACTCAAAGACCCTAAACAAAATAAACATTTGGCTACTTCATCAAAAGGAATTGTCTAAAATTAAATGGTAGAATTTCTGTTAAGCTATTAATCTTCTTACCCAGTTCTTGCCTCCCAAATAGTGGGTTTCTTCTGTTTAATACACACTAACCAAAAGTTTCTGATTTTTCAAAAGTTTTAATGTTAAAAACTTCTGTCACTGGGTACTAGATTTCAATCACTTATTCTTTCAAGCACCAAGTATCAAGCACCAAGTAGTCCAAGAAATCCCACTGCCTGAATCAAAATTGCAGCCTTAACTATTTGGATTAATGTGGAGCTTCTACGTTAAAGAGCAAGAATGGTCTTTTGCCATTCTTTATATTCCCAGAGGTTAGCACAGCACCTGGCTTATGGCACTTAATAAACGTTTATCTATTATTTGTAAATAGAAGAAGTGAATATTAAGAGCATGGGTTAATTATGAACAAGTCATGCTAAACTAAATTTTTTAGGAAAGAATTATTGGACAAGCAAGACAAGATTATGACATGGATAGAGGAGGTCTAAGCTGAACAAGACAAAGTCACTCATGAAAGGTCTGTAGGCAATTCAGACTATATAACAGTGTAATCCAATAGTTTAAAAAGTTGTTGACCAATTAGAGCTTAAGAGTAGTTATTAAGAGATAGATGTCAATCTGCTGAAATATCAGCAGGAAATAAGATGCTAAAGATAAGATAAATTCAGTGGGTTTAGTTGTTAAATATGTTAGCATATGCAATTATCTGTAGAACTAATTTAGTAACTTGGGACATTCTAGTATAAGAGAAATGGAGACTGCTAGTTTTAGCTTCTAATCTTAGCTTTCTGTCTTACTGATTTACAAGCTTGTCTCTTGGATACATCTTATCTAATAAGATGAAATAAAATAAGAATAAATGTAAAGTCTTAAATTGGGTTAAAAAAATCAACTTCATAAGCACATATTGGGAGAGTCTTGGTTAGATAGCAGTTGGTCAGAAAAAAACATGAGGATTTTACTTAACTTCAAGTTCAATATGAAATGATGTGGCAACTCCTCCTCCCCACCAAAAAAAATGCATTTTTGATTTCATTAAAAGAACCATAGTTTTTGGGAATAGAGAGGTGATGGTTTCTCTGTAGTCTGCCATGGTTAGGCCCTTTCTGAAATAGTGGGTCAAATTCTGAGCATCAAAATTTAGAAAATATATTGACAAGCTAGAGAACATATAGAAGAGGGGAGGACCTTGAGTTAATGTTATGCGGGATCAGATGAAAGAACTAGGAATGTTTAATCTGAAGAAGAGAAGACTTAAAGGGTACATAGCTGCTTTTAAATATTTGAAGTCACAGAGAAGATGGACCAGATATTTTCTAGTCAAATAAACAGAAAGACAGAGCCAGGAGCAATGACTGGAAGTTGCAAGAAGTCAAATTTATACTTGAAGGAAGAAAAAGCTTCCTAGTAGTTAGTGATGTCCAAAAATGGAATGGGTTGTGTCTGGTGGTCTTTCTTCCCACATCTTACTTATTGAAGATCTTCAACAAGACACTAAAAGAATCAGGTATTTTATGGTGGGTTTCTTTTTTAGGTATGAATGATACTAGATGGCCACTGAAGTCCCTTCCAATTCTAAAATTGTGATTCTGTGACAATGAAATGTAATAGAGATAAATATAAATTTTGGTATTTGTGTTAAAAAAAATGAACTAAATAAGTATGTGATGGGGGAAATAGAGATGTAAAGTTTTTCAAGTAAATACTAAAAGTTTAATTGGACTGAAATTTTAATATAAATTATATCCATGTTAACAAAACAGCAAAAAAGCAGGCTGTATTCATGGAAATGTAGGGTAATTCTAAAGCAGAGAAGGTGATAGAATAGTTATAATCTGTCAGGTCAGACATTAGTAATACTCCATTCTAGCTACTAACCCTTAGAATTATACCTCAACTCTCTGTAATTCCACTTATCCAATCAATTGCCTAATAATTACATTTCTATGTCTATACAGAATGTCTCACAAACATCCTCTTCTCTTTACTGGCATAGCCACTGTTCTATTTTAAGCTCTCATAACTTCTCACCAGGAGTAACTAGTCTCTGCCTCAAGTCTCTCTCCATTACAATCCATCCTCCATTCCAATACTAAAGTGATTTTCCTGAAGAGCAAATGTGACCATCTCATTCCCCTACTTAATAAACTCCAATTCTATCCTATTGCTTCTAGGATTAAATATATGTTCCTCTCTTCGCCTTTGAAAGTCCACTATAACGTGACCCCTTCAATCTTGTTAATACATTACTCTTAGAACATTCTACTGTATAGTCCATCTAGCCTATTTTGCTATTCCTCACTTGTCACAGTCTACCTCCTATCTTTGTACCTTTGTACCTATGTCTGGAATATACTCCAGCTTAACGAAAATCTCTCATTCCTCTGAAGTAAAACTTTCTCCTTGATACTTTTCCTGATTGCCTACAACACCTACTGCTTCTTTCCCAAAACTATCTTCTATATAGTTTATATATATATTGTACATATTCACATACACACACACACACACACACACACTTTTGTATCTCTCTATAGAACTTGGGCTTTTTGAGGCCAGGAATGTTTTCATTATGTGTTCCTAATGTCTAGCACAACAATGACAGGCACATAGAAAACATTTCATGAATGTTTTCTGATTAATTGGCTGATTGGACCGGAAATCAGGAAATATGGATTCTAGGATCCACTCTTCACTTAGTAACTTCATCTAATTCAAGCTAATAAGCATTTATTCAACACCTACTACATCTTAGGAGGCAACCAGGTGAAATACTATATATCAACTTCAGTTTTCTCATTCCAGCTCAAAATGATTTGGAAAAGGAAATGACAAACCATTCCAGTATCTTTGCCACCAAAAAACTCCAAATAGGATCATGGAAATGACTGAAAAATAGCAGAACAACACCAACAAAAATGGGCCAGGAACTGTGCTGAGTGCTGGGAATACAATTGCTATAAATTGCTACTGCCCTCAAAAATGTATATAATCTATTATATATACATATTATATATGTAATATACATTATATATATGTTACATATATATGATATAATACATATAAATATTTACAGTCTTAAGGGAGAGATAACATACAAAAGAAGGCAGGAAAGTTGGAACTGGGAGAAGACCAAGTGGTATTTGGCATAGGAACATCTTGTTCTGTAGAATTGAAAAGTCAGAACAGTAGATGCATAGTGTAATGATCCCCCAAATCCAGCTTTCCAACCTCTACAAAGGAAAGCATTGGGAGGAATTTGGTCCTTGACCCTTCACACCTCCAATATGAAGGGAGTCTTGCTAAGAAAGGGAGTGTCAGTCAGAATTTGAGTTAGCATGGTGATGAGATCAGAGATGATGAGCTAATCTGTGAGGGCATATTATTATATTGAATTGAAGCCACTATTTTTAATTCTTCATCTGAAAAAAAGAGATGCTAGGGATGGATGATCTCTGGATTTCCTCTAATTCTGATTTTTTACACCTATATAAGCTGAAAACATCTTATCCTTATTTTAAAAATCTCAAATATGGCCTGGCAAAGGAGAGAGAAAGAGAAATGCATAAACTGCATGTGGGTTCATTCTCTGGTTGTGGCTATTGATTTCATCCACGTTTTAGATCCCATTTGGCATAATTTTTCTTGGAATTACTTGAGAAATTAATCATAATCTACTACAGGTCCTTATATTAAAAAAAAAAAACAAATTGAATCAAGACTTGTTCAAACATACTTCTTTTCTGACTGATAGGAAATATTTCATGTTAAAAATACTGTTCATAACATGACAGGACTTATTTTTGGAGCTAAGTAAAGAAGAATCTGCTTTAGAAAAGAAAATAAAGGAATGGCCTAAAGGCTACAAGAAAATTGATAAGCATAAAAGTGAAATCTAAATTCAAGTTATTGAATGAACATTGTCTCATTGTGCAGTGCTCATGATGAGCATGTAAAGAGTAGTACAAAGATTATCACAGCCTATCAGTTCACATCTTTTGAAAAGGATACAAAGGTAGAGAAATTCTTTTAAAAAGTAAATAAAGCCACTTAAAGTACAGGGCAGTTAGATGGTGCAGTGGATAGAGTGCCAGGCCTGGAGTCAAAAAGACTCATCTCCTGAGTTCAATCTGGGCTTAGGCTAGCTATGTGATCCTGAGCAAGTCACTTAGCCCTGTTTGTCTCAGTTTTCTCATCTGTAAAATGAGCTATAGAAGAAAATGCCTAATCACTCCAGTATCTCTGGCAAGAAAATTCCGAATGGGGTCAGGAAGATTTGGACATGACTGAAAAGCAACTGAACAATAACAGATTTAAATTGAATCAATATATATTGTAATACAAAGGAAAGTCAATGAAAATGTGTGCATAGAAGAGTTTAACAAAAATTATATTGAAAAATTCCACTTTAGGATAAGAAACTAAAGAAGTCAAAGACATGTGAAGAACACAGAATATTTAAGTCTAGATATCATCATCTAAATTATTATAAAGAAAACTTTCTTTAACAGAGAATCAGGATGGTAAACTACTCATGGTAAGCACAAAATAAGATTACAACAAATGAAATTGATTGTACTGAAACAGAAGAAATAACTAGTTACTGAAATGAGTCATTTGCAAATAAAATCTATATATTAGATTCTTGATTAACTTGTGTAATGATTAAAATCAGTACCAAAAGGAATAAAAATGGCATAGTGTGCAGCTGAGGCAACTCCAAACTGGATCCTTATTTAATAATTATTGTGATACAAAAGATAAAAGAGTAAGTGGGTAAAAGAACAACAAATGCTAAAGAAATCTAACATATTTAGGTCAATCACCACACCTGGGCAACTAAAATAGTTGAGAAATCAACTGATTCAGAGAATAGTTTATCTTTCCACTAACCAGAGAGAGATGACAAATAAAGGCAACACTGGTTTAAAGAATAAATGGGAGAGGATTCGGGGAAGATGGCGGAATAGGTCAGAAAGTTCCAAACTCTACAGCTTTCCCCAAAAAACAAGATAAAACTGAGCTTTAGGACTAATTCAGAGTGGTAAAAATAAACAAGAGTTGGGACAGAACAGCGGTTCTTCTGAAACAATCAGAAAAGCTCCAAAGAAAAGTATCAGGACAAAAGTTTGGGCCTGTGATGTGTAAACATCTCCAGGCTAGGTCCACTGAAACCGCAAGGGGGTGGGGATCCCTTGGACTAGCTGGATTCAGAAGTACCCTTGGCCACAGACACAGGAATTTTCACCCCTGGGAAAGTCCGGTAAGTGTGGGGAATCAGGGAGTCAGGGAAGATTGAGGAACCTCTGCTGATAAAGAACACCAGGTACAGCTGTGCTGCTGTGATGCAACTACATGAAAAGGAACCAGCACATAGCCTATGAGTGCAGAAGCAGTGGAGCAAGAATACTGCTGGTTGTGGGCACATAAAGGATGGTGGAGTTATTAGTTTGTGGTTCCAGGCCAGAGGGGAGAACTGAAGGGGGATCTGAGAGAGAGGCACCATTCCTCCACACCATCCTCCTGGCCCTAGGATTTGAAGTCATTACCCCAACAATTTGCTACAAATTTTAAAAAAATGAGTAGGCAAAGAAGAAAAAAAAACCCAATGATGGAAAGTTATTATGGAAGACTAGGATTCATCTTTAGAGGATAATGAGGGGAAAAAAAGCTTCTCCTTCCCCCAAAGAGTAATATCAAATGGTCACCAGCCCAAAAAAAGGATTCATAGAAGAACTCAAAAAAGATGAAAATTAAATGGGAAATATTGAGGAAAAACCAAACCAAACCAAACCAAATCAAAAGAACCATTTGAGAGGGAAAAAAAGGAGATTATGAAAAGAAAGTCAACCAACTAGAAAAGGAGACAGAGTTTCAAGGAAGCAAATGATCCTTTGAAAACTAGAAATGAGCAAGGGAAAGTGAGTGAACTTATAAGAGACCAAGAAATAATAAAATAAAATGTAAAGAATGAAAAAATAGAAGAGAATGTGAGACATCTCATAAAAAAACAATAGAAGAAAGAAAACAGAAGAAGAAAAGAAAATATAAGAATAATTGAACTACCTGAAAACTACAACCAAAAAAATAACCTTGATGTAATAAGAAATAATTAAAGAAAATTGTCTTGAAATGTTAGAACAAGAGGGAAAAGTATAACTAAAAAAATCCACTGATTACTTACTGAAAGAAATTCTACAAGGAAAATCTATGAGAATATCATAGTCAAATTCCAAAATCTTCAGGTCAAGGAGAAAATATAAGCAGCAAGAAAAGTTATTCAAATATGGCAGAGCCACAGTTAGTATCACACAATAATTAGGAGTGGCTATAATAAAAGACTGCAGTTCTTGGAACACTAAATATTGAAGAGGAAAAGAAATTGAAAAGAGTTGAAATAAAAAATATTATGCCCAGCAAAGTTAAGCAAAATCCTGAACCAAAAAAAGAAAGAAAGAAAGAAAAAAGAAATTCAATGAATTGCCAGATTTTCAGGCAAAAAGATCTGAACTTAATAGAAAAATTTGACATATAAGATCCAAGAGAAATAGATGGTAAGCATCAAAGACTAATTTCAAGGGACTCAATAAGGACGAACTGATTGTTTTATACATGGGAATGTAAACTATATATCTAAGATTGCCATTAGTAATTGGGTAGTTCAAAAAAAAGATTGGAATAGACCTGAGTCTGATCTAATTCATCTAAAAAGCAAAACCATGTAGGAAAAAGTAAAAAGAGTAATTATGTTATACTAATGAGTTATGAGAGCATGAATTGACACAGAGGAATTAAATGGGGAAGGATAGTTGGTAGTTCTGGAATTTTATTCACATTGGGAATGAGTTGAAGAGAATTATACATAGATATGAAAGTCTTCTAAATTTATAAAGAAATAAAAAAGGAGAAATAGGATAAGGAGGAATATTTTTAAAAGACCTTCCAAGATTATTATTATAAACTGCTTCATCAACAGTACCAGAGGAACTGTTACTTTTAGATTCCAACATTGTCGTACCTAGTGTATTAGCTGAGGAAGTAAAAATTTCAATCAAAGATAAGAAAAGCATCTGGAATAGATTCATTATAACAAGACTGAGCAAAAAACTTTTGAAAGCAACATTGAACTAATTCTGAAGATGTTTGAAAGAATTATGAAGAGGATCACTACTTTATTTTTAAATTTTATTCTTTAAATATTTAATGTTTTCCTATTACATGTAAGGGTAATTTTTAGCATCCATTTTTTGAAAGATTTTGAATTCCAAATTTTTCCCTCTTCCCCTCCCCCCTCTTCAAGATGGCAGGCAATCCAATATAGGTTATACAGGTGCAAGGATTAATTTTAAAAACTAATTAAGAAGGCATAGGTATCAATCCATATGTCTAACTTCCCATTGGTATAAAATCTTTATGAGAACAATTTACTTTCAGGAAGGGCATGATAAAGATAAGATCAAGTATATTCTCAAAAACTACATTCTAAATAATCACATCTTAATAATTAACATAATAGCCTGAAAAATATGATTATTATAAAATTCCAATCTACATATTATATATAATTTGTTAATTTAAAAATGAATTTATGAGCATTCATAAATTCATAAGTATATTTACATATAAATAAACTTATAAATATAAATGTTAAAATGTAAATTTTATATAGGAGGATGCCACCTTAAAAACTCTTCTCTAACAATGTCTTTAATATTGTTCCATATTATATGCATAATTCTAATGTATGTTTGTTATACACTTAAAAATCATTAAAAATTTCTCATAAAATGTAACAAAAATAATTTGATTCATTTATTCAATGATTATTGATATCGAGTGATATCATAAGACAGAGGTACAATGTAAGCTTGTAAAAATTGTTCAGCGTTGTATTTGATGTTATGGAGGATATTCAGCAAAAACCAAACAAATGATGGAGGTCCTCTAAATGTATTTCAGATAACATTGTGCTGATTGCATCAAGTCCTGGAACATTGTAGTTTCCTAAATGAGACCTAAAATCACTCCAAAAGGATTGCTTTAACTATTTGTATATGAAAAACCAAATAAATGATGAATGTCCATTGTTCAAACTTTAATAGGCAATTGAATGGACAGTCCATAAAGTTGGTCTTTCAGTACTCAATGTATCTTGAATAGACACTGAAACTGGCCTGGGATGGATGAGATTAAGAGAAATTAACTACATTGCCTTTAAGAAACTACACAATCAGTGCTTTTAATGCTGTGAAGATTCTTATAGAAGTAACCTTTTAACACCATTTGTTTGTGATGCTTTTTGGTTACAGCACATAGAATATCACTTTGAAAAGTCCTTATGACTAAAGGTCAAGCCAAAGGGCAATAGAGGAACATACAGAAGGATACCACCAGTTAAAAATGTGATGAAAAGTGGGGAAAAGATATTGCCAAAAAATGTGTGCCTGGAAAAGAAGATGAATGGATTATGTAGGAAAAAAAACAAAGAATATCCAATAGACAATCCATGTATTCCAATGTTATTCATGTAATATTAGTAATTCTAGAAACACAACCTTCCAGCCCCCAGCACTTTGATTAAAGCACCTATTGGAGATTCATGGAAAGACATGAATATGAGTCGAATGTGATGATAATATACAATTTGAGTGTGATTTCCAACATTTAAAAAGATTTACACAGTGTATAGAGCACTGACCTGGAATAAGAGGGACCTGAGTTCAAATCTATTCTCACACATTTGACACTTACTGGCTGTGTGACTCTGGGAAAGTCACTTAATTCCAATTGCACCAAAAAAAATTATCTACATTGATTGTGAGCATATCAAAAAAAATGAGGAAATCAATATATGCTTCTTTATTTAGCTCACATCATCTAAAGAAACCCAAAAATAAATATTTAAGAAGTAAACCTAAATGGTTGTTGAAATATTAAGGAAATCTTTTCTTTAAATGTATATTTAATTGGGTTTTTCTTTTTAAAAAAATCATATGACTTCTCATTTATGTTTCTAATGGCTTAGCAGAATGAAAGTTAAAAGTGCACAATATGTATGTCATTTTATTGTCTCATTTCCCATGCTTACCCTCACCAAGTAGAAATGACAAGATCTTTGCAAAATCCATGTACAATTTTCACTTTAAAAATCTCGAGTTTCAACTCTCTTAGAAACAAACTGTGCATGACTTGTAAAAGACTGAGTGAAGTGAGGATAAGATTGTGCATGATGGATTCTTATTTCATATTCTGTGCCAATGAAAAGTGACATATAAATGAAATGGCAAGCAGAATTCTAAGTGTTTTGGAACTGATGTCTAAGTAACCTTTTAAGCACTCTTAATGAATAGTAGTTTGGCAAAGAGGGCAGAAAATTAACTTTTCCATCAAAAAAGAATGAATGAAAGAAAAAGGAAGGCAAGAAGGAAGACAAGAAGGAAAGAAGGAAGGAAGAAAGAAGGAAGGAAGGAAGGAAAGAAGGAAGGAAGGAAAGAAGGAAGGAAGGAAAGAAGGAAGGAAGGAAGGAAGGAAGGAAGGAAGGAAGGAAGGAAGGAAGGAAGGAAGGAAGGAAGGAAGGAAGGAAGGAAGGAAGGAAGGAAGGAAGAAAATAACCAAAGGGTGAAAACTATTTATGGCAATGTCTTTTCATGAATGAACAATATGATAATTGGAAGAGGGAGGAAATGAACTTTGATTTAATAAAAACTACTCAGTTTTATGCATGAATAAAGATAGGTTTTAGATAGGCTGGGAAAGTTTCTCCATAGGGACAAAAAAAAAAAATAAACTCTGGCATAAATGAAAAGAATCAAATATTTGTAAAAGTATTGAATCTGCCTTATGAACATTTTGATGGATGATAGAAAATGAATTTTTGTTCATTAAAACAATAAATATAAATGTGAAGAAATATAGTTTTTAAAGAAGAATCCTTTGAGAACTTACTGAAATGGAAGGGCATTGAAAGTCTATCTATATAGAATCTTTCATCTCTGAGAAGGAAACTTTAAACTCTCCTAAATATATAGATAAGTAGTTACCTGATCCTAAGAATTTGCTGAATTTTCCTCCATGTTAATCCAAATCAACATTTAATGTACTTTCTGTCATCAAGTTCTTTAAAGGTACATTTTCCTGGTTTTATTAGATGAATTCTAAGGTCCCTTCCAACTCGAAAAGTTCATAATTACTTTTATTTTGTATCCACCTATAACTAAGTAGGTAAGATTTATTATATAGAGATAGAATATCTAGTCTATAGGAAATACTGATGACAAATGACAGATCAGTATTTTTGGAATGCTAGATAGCCAGGTGTCATAGTAGATAAAGCATTGTACTTGGAGTCAGGAAGACCTAAATTCAAATCTGGCCACAGACACCAGAAATGTGACTCTAAGCAAATCACTTAATTTTGTTTGCTTCAGTTTCCTCATCTTTAAAAGTGAACTGAAGGGGCAGCTAGGTGGCGCAGTAGATAGAGCACCAGCCCTGAAGTCAGGAAGACCTGAGTTCAAATGTGACCTCAGACACTTAACATGTCCTAGCTGTGTGACCTTGGGCAAGTCACTTAACCCCAATTGCCTCAGCAAAAAAAGATAAAAAAAAAAAAAAGTGAACTGAAGAAGAAAATGGAAAACCACTCCAGTATCTTTGCCAAGAAAATTCCAAATGGGGTCACAAAGATTCAGACATTGCTGAAAAATGACTGAACAATAACAACAGATTGGGAAATGTATGAATTTTGAAAAATCTGTCTTCAGAATTTCTTCATATCTCACTTCTAATTGGAACTATACCCAGATCTTTCATATCACTTTAGTCTCATGAGCATGCTGGGGACTGAAAGTGGGCATCAAGGTTATATTCCATTAGTTTACTATCTGGCTTACTTTATCAAACTAAGTTATCCCTGTTCTGTTTGCTATACAAGTATGCTTTCCTTCTTTCTTTCTTTTTAAAAAAAATTATATTGATAAAAAATTTGTCATCACCTACATTCCCCAAGGTTTCCTATACCTTATAACAAAAATGAAGGATGGAAAAGAATACTGCAGCAAAACCAACCAATATACTGAAGTCTAACATTGTATACCGTGCTTCATATTTATAGTCCTCTACTTCTCCCAAGGAGTAGGAGAAAAATATCTTTGCAAGCTCTTTTTGAAGTCTGCTAATTATAATTTTGTAGCATTCAGTTTCCATTGTTTAATTGTTCTTTCCATTTACATTGCTGTAGTTATTGCATATTTTGTGTGCATTATTTTTTGGTTCTATTTAACTTTGTATCAGTTCATACATATCTCTATAATATTGATTGTTTATTGTTACTTAATATTCTGTTATATTCATGTAGAACAATTTGTTTAGCCATTTGATGGGCATCTAACTTTGTTTCTAGTTCTTTGTTTTTATAAGAAAAAATGTTGATATGTATCAAGGCTTCTTTTATGGTATGGTATATACCTAGCAGTGGGATATCTGGATTAAAAGGTATGAACATTATAGGCACTTTCTCAGCAGAATTCCAAATTGCTTTCCATAATTGTTAAACCATTCCCCAACTCCAAAAACAGTGAATTTTTGTTTTCCTCTTTCCACAACCTTCTCAACACTGAAAATATTCCCACCTTTTGTCATCTTTACCAATTTCTTAGGTGTGGAGTGAAATCATAGAATTGTTTTATTTTCTCCTATAAGTGATCTGAAATATTGTTTTATGTGATTGTAAATAATTTCCATTTCTTTTTTTTGGGTAACTGTTCATGTACATCTTTTGACCCCTCATTTCTGGGTCAAATGTATCATATTTTTATTGCCTAATCTTAGATATCAGATTCTTTGAAGATGTATTTTTATACAAATATGATGTTTTTCCTCACAGCTAATCCCTTCCTTCTTATTCTAATTATGATATTTTTCCAAACAAAAGATTTTCAATTTGATATAATTAAAATTATGTATTTTATACACCGTGATAATGTCTCTCACCTCTTGGGTTCAGAATTCATCTCCTACACAGAGTTGTGAATTATACCTGATTTAGTTCTTTTCTCATTTTTTTTCACAGTATGAACTTTAATATTTAGGTTGTATACCTTTTTTGAATTGTGATATATCTTGCAAAATTTGCTCTAAATCTAATTTCTACTAGACAGCTTTCTAATTTTACCCAGCATTGCTTGTCAAATGGGGAAGTTGCGTCTTTTTTTTTTTTAATTTTTACCTAGGTAAATGATATTTTCTCATTCATCATTGAATTCAAATTTTCCTGATTCTTTGTTGTCTGGCTTGTTCCATTGACCAGCTTTTCTATTTTTAATTAGTGCCAAATAATTTTGAAAACTATTACTTTATATATTATCCTGAGATCGAGAATTACAATTCTGCCTTCATTTTTCCTTTTTATTCCCCTTGATATTTCCGTCAATTAAACTGTTATTGTTTTTTCTGCTCTATAAAGAATCTCCTTGGTAGTCTGTGGTTAAGGCACTAATGCTGTAAATTATTTTGTAGTATTGCCATTTTTATTATGTTGGCATGGCATAGATCTGAGTATTGATTATCTCTCTGATTATTTTTGCTATCATTTCTTTAAGGAACATCTTAAAATTGTAGCTATTTAGGTATTAAGTACTTTGGTAGATTGATTCCCAGATTTTTATTCATTTTGTAGTTACTTTGAATGGGATTTAAATTTTATAACTTTGTCCTGAATTTTGTTTTTACTAAGCAGAAATGAATTTTATTTTTGTGAGTTTACTTTGTAACCTGCTATTTAATTGAAGCTATTAAAAAAACCAATTGAATTCTTTGCTTTTCTTAAGATTTCCTAAAGGAAATCATCATGTCATCATCAAAAAGGAATCATTTTTCTTTCTCTTAGTCTAGTATGAAGTCCTCAATTTCTTTCTCTTATATCTTGGCCATTATTAGTATTTCTAGAAATATGTCAAATGTTAACAGAGAAAGGGGGTATCCTTGCTTTACTCTTATGTTCATTAAGAAATCTAGTATTTTTCGATTATATTTAATGCTAATTATTGGTTTTAAATAGATACTAATAGGTAATAAAATTGTTTTAGGAGGCTTTTCTCTATTCTATTAAGGGTTTTAGCATGAATAAGTGTTATGTTTTATAAAAGACTTTTGCATTTATTCATGTAATCATGTGTCTGTCATTTAAAATATATATAAATAAATATAAATAAAATAAACATGTTTAATATTTTCTTAACATTGAACCATCCTTGAATCCCTGGTGGAAATGATTGGGTAAATGGTTTTTAAATAAATATTTGTAAAGTTTTAACTAGCATTTATTTAAAATTTTAAATCAATATCATTAGATTAAAAAGAATTCATTCTTTTTAATTCTCAGTTTTGTGGATAGATTACTGTATAGTAATCTACTGTATAGTAAGTTCTAATCATTCCCCTTATTTTTTTTTGTATTTTTATTTTTTGTGAATTTCATTTTTTTATTTTAGCAGGTTATTAAACCTTTCAAAGTGTTGTCTGTTCTATAATATTTTTAGTTTCTAACATCTCTTACTTTTCAAAATTTCCTCTTTCATACTTATTTTGGGTTTGCATGTTGTTTTCCTAATTTTTAATTGTATGGCAATAATCAATCCTCCTCCCTCCCCTGCCAAGTCTGTAAATGTATGTTGTTAGGGACATAATTTTTCCTTGACTATATCTCAGAAATTTGGAACTACAGTATTGTCATTATTGTTGTCCTTCATGTCATTATTTTGATAATTGATTGTTTTGACCATTGGCTTAAGATTTAATCATTATATTTCATTTAAATCTATGTCTTTGGTCTGTGCTTTTTATGCCATTAATTTTAATTGATTTATATATTTCTACTATACTTCTTTTATTTTATCATCATCATCATCCTTTATGAGTGTATTTAATTTCAGAACTTTTCAACATGCTTTTCCATTTACTATGTCATTTTATCTTCATAAAGCAATTCTGTCAAATACAGTAGACTGCCATTATTATCTTCATTTTACATTTAAAGAAATGGAGATAGAGATTACATGATTTGCTTAAGATCACTCAGTAATTAGGAGATTAAGATGAAAACCTATGTATCTTAATTCCTAATCATGAACTGCTTTCACCAATCCATGATGCCTCTTTAATTTAGAAGTCATTTTTTTTGAGGGGGGGGGAACACTCCTCTGCCTTCTGACAGTGGAAAAACAATGACAACAATACGCACAACTGAAAGATTGAATGTTAATTTAAATTTTTTTTCCATGATGTATGTTTTACTTTCTGACACAAAATGTTCACTTTTTCCTCTCTTATCTTTTTAACAATTATATCTCTAAAGTACTCTTACCTCTGCATTTTGGAGTGTTTATTTTAAAAACATGATCATCTTGCTAGGATCAAAGTTTTTAATTAGCCTCATTTTGTTCATTAGTTTGTTTCCATCTTCTGTTTTCTTATGACATAAATTGATTTAAGTATTTTGAAAAGCTTTATGTTACTAAACATAGATTTCCCCTAACTTTTGAGTGATCATCTCTCTGAGGCAGAGAAATAGATTGAGGTGGATCCCAGAGGCTTAACATCAGCTAAAATGAGAGCTCTATCCTCATTTGTAAGCAGCACATAACACTAACATTTGAAAAGCAGAATTGAAGATAAGTTCCACCCAGTTCACCCAGATGCCTGAGTCAACCCAAGGGATACACTGAGCTCATTCTCTCAGGATTATTTCAGTTTCATTTGGCATTGATTTACCTCTCTTCTCCATGAGCAAGCATTTACTCTTTGAGTCAATAAAACTTTTTGGTACCAAAAGAGCATATTTTCCCATATTGAGAAATCTGACAGCATTATTTTGGATAAGTATTATTAAGACATAAATTTGATGGGTTTAAAAAAATAATTTATTTCTGTCCAGATAAACTGGACCATATTTTTATATGGTTTAATCAGGTATTCCTTTTCTATCACAGTGGCAGTAAGATGACTCAGTGGCTAGAATGCTGAGCCTGGAATCAGTAAGAATTGAGTTCAACTCTGACTTCAGAAACTTACTATCTGTAGGAGCCTGAACAAGTCACTTTTGCCTCAATTCCTCATCTACAAAATGGGCACACACTGGAGAAGGAAACGACAAACTTCTCTAGTATCTTTGCCAGAAAAATCCCATGGACAAGTTCATGGGGCTACAAAGAGTTGGACTTAACTGAACAGCTGAACAGAACACAACATTTCTATCACAAGAATTATGTGACCAGTTGTTTAGACCAAGGGTAAAGATTTATTCCCTATGCAATTCAGTAGTCTTTGGTCTGCATTTCATGGCTTGAGACCTAACTTTCAAATATTGACCAATCATTCTGAAAGTGGAGAAGGAAGTAAAAGAGTGTGCATTACTTGGTAAATTCACAATCATTATTGGGAGAGGGAAGTGCACGTATATGTATAGGATAAGGAATTATAGCAGAGGAACCTAAACTCAAAGGGTGTGATGGGCTGAAGAAGACAATTATAATCATCCTCAACTCATCAAGAGTTGCTTTTTAAAAAATTGATAGAACAATAAATATCTGAGAGAACTAACAACTAATAAACACCTTTCCATATCTTCTATCTTCTCTCTACTCATACTATGAGATTATTTTCTTGGACTATTACAAAAGTGCCCAAATGTCTCTTTGCTTCTAGCTTCTCCCTTATCCAATCTATCTTCTATACAGATGTAAATTCATATTCCTAAACCATAGATCTGACCATGTGAAATTTCCCCCTGTTCAAAAAGTTCCATTGGCTTCCCATTGCCTCTAAGATAAAATACAAATTTCTCTGGCATTTAAAATCCTTTACAAACTTATGCCAGCTTATCTTTATAATTACATACTAAACCTCTTCACATACTCTACATTCCAACTAAATCAGTCTATTTCTGCACCTTTTGCACACAAGCTGTTTCTCATGCCTAGGGTTCTCCCTTCTGACTCATTTATACCTCTTAGGCTCTGTTCAAATGACATTTCCTTTAAAAATGGAGAGGGATAGGTATTGGACCTGTGGCTTCATTGCTATGATGAACTTCCAAAGGAAAATACTCCTTCAGTCAATGGAATTTGGCAACTGCTCTGGGACTTAGAGGATGAGAGTTTCCTAAAGCAAAAAAGATGAAGTGACATGCCTAGGGACACACAGCTAGTGTCAGAGGAAGCACATAAATCCAAGACTTCCTTAAAGGATCTATACCAATGTCGTACCTCATCTATATCAATGAAATTATACAAGAAAGGAAGGAAGGAGAGAGAAAGAGAAGAACAAGAAGAAGGAAGAAGGAAGAAGAAGAAGGAGAAGAAGAAGAAGGAGAACAAGGAGAACAAGAAGAAGAAGAAGAAGAAGGAGAACAAGAAGAAGAAGGAGGAGGAGGAGGAGGAGGAGGAGGAGAAGAAGGAGGAGGAAGAGGAGGAGAAGGAGAAGGAGAAGGAGAAGGAGAAGAAGAAGGAGAAGGAGAAGGAGAAGAGGAGGAAGAAGAAAAAGAGGAGGAGGAGGAAGGAAGGAAGGAAGGAAGGAAGGAAGGAAGGAAGGAAGGAAGGAAGGAGAGAAGAAGGGCTCAAGTACTTTACAGGTTTACTTGACCTGCTTGAAATCCTATTTTTCATTTCTACCTCAGATCATAATTTAACATAAAATTATAGTTAGCTTGGAAAGGGATCATAGAAGTTATCTAGTCTGCCCCATCCAAATTTTATGTATGAGAAAACTGGCCCCGAGAAGTTATGATGTATCCAAGGTCATATAAGTAGTAAGTGATGGAACTAAGATTTGAACCTAGGACCCTTGACTTCAAATCCAGAATTCTTTTTGCTGAATTCCAATTAAAACTTTTTCTTATTTTTTTTTAGAACAAATTATCTTTAGTCTAATATAAACATCATATGAAGGTAAAAAGGAATTGTTTCATTGCATTCTTTTCAGTACTAGGGATCCTTTCTCTTTTTTTTTCTCTTTTGACCCATTATAAGGAAGAAATCTTCACTTTATTTCACTTTGGTCAACATAGCAGGGATTTTGTTTTATCTGTTATCCTATTGTTGCTATTTAAAAATATAAAACCAAAATGTCTTATTTAGACCAAGTGTTGTTACCAAATTCTGTTTTTAAAGGAAACAAATTTGTTCAGGATTTAATCAAGATTTCCTAAATCCTTAGACATATAAATACCAATAACACTTAGGCCACTGGATTTCACTCTGCACACCACATACTATAGATTTTCCCCTCAATTTAAAAATAGATAATGAAAAAAGTAGAGTTCTTTCTCAGGTACTTCAGGAAATACTTTTACCATATTATCTTTGATAAAAATCAGACTTCAAATATGTAGCCTGGTATTGTCATGAAGATGCTTCCCAAAGATTCTATCAACCATTGATATAATAAACTAGGAAGCTTTTGAGGTGTTTGCAAGGAGTTTAAGGAAGGAGAAAGAAAAGAAAAAGCTGTGTCAGATGAATGAGAATTAGTATCATCCTCCATCTTAACTGCAGTTGGATCTTGTAGCATGGAGAATTTGTATTATTCTGACCCTCTCTAAAAAGATTTCTAAAGTTGCTCTTTAGAGCCATATTGCATCTGCGGCTAGTAGATAAGCCATAGACATACTTTCAAAGTAGAACCAATTGAGTTATGATTGTTGAACCCTCTCCTTTTCCTCCTCAGCTGCATATGTCAGGAAGATTAAGACTCTGGCAACTGAGCAACTACTTCTAAGATACCTGGCCTTCCTCTGTATGAGAGACATAGACAGAACAAGGGCCGCTACTCCTATTTCTGCAGTCAATAGGATTTTGTTATTATGCTATTATTTTCAGAGAATTGGACCAGCCACTCTCCATCATCTTCTTCCCTGCTGCAATTTTTACTTATTCCCTCACTACAACTTATTTCCTTGTGGGATAAAAGAAATTAGTACCCACCAATTTCTGTTTTATATTCAATGTTATTTGCAGTGATAGAGGTTGGGGAGAGAGTGAATCTGGATAAAAATCAGTGGGTAAAGCCAGTCTTCATTAGAGAAGCAGTCAAATAATGCTTTCTTCCTTCGAACATAACTAACCTGGTGATGCTAGCCAGCTTAAAGTAATAAGCAAAAATTAATAAGCAGGGAAAGATAATAACAATTGAGTCCTATTTCCCTCTGGAGATATTGGTGAACTAACAACTAGTACTTTGGAAAGCGAGGGAGGACTGCTTGGGATCATTTATTGGTGCATTATTAAATCCCCTCCTACATTCACCTCCTGGCTGGAAAATGAGAAAATGTTTAAGGTAAAGGACCACTCTGACTATCTGAAACACATCAGCAGTATTTGTTTTATAAATGTTAGAGTCAGATGGTATCTTAGAAATACTCTAAGTCAAACTTCTTCATTTTACACATGACTAAAATAAGAGCCAGAAGGGCAAAGAAAATTATGTCAGAATACACAGCAAGTTGGTACGTGAGCCAGCTTGGAACTCAGGTTTCCTGATTTCTGGTCCAATGGTCTTTCCTACTTACTTTTTTGGCCTCCTCATTTCTTCCATCTAATTCCCCATGCAATTAAATGAAACATTCATGATAAACACAAATATTGAGGCAATTATTTTAACTTGTTTTCTGAAACCTTCATCCTTTGAAGGATAAGGAGGGAGACAGAAAGGGAAGGGACCTCTAAGAACTGTATTGGTTGGAAGTTTATCTTTCTAGCAGTATTATTTAGGGAATTTTTTAGCTAGTATAAATGATTAAAAGAGATTATGGCTGTTTACAATGCAAGTTGCTGCCATCTAGTGACATCCCTGGGGTTATGACAATACTGTGGCTTTTAATTCTTTTCAAGAAAAAGCCTGAAAGCCCCTCATATATAGATATCCTTAGGAAAAGTCTATCACTCAACTCTTTCCAGACCTATAGATTTATACTATAAGAAAATGAAAACAGAGAAAATTAATTCTGTGATCAATTCTATTTTCATATATCAGAAAAACTGGTTCATAAATAGAGGGTGTCCAAAAGTTGCAGTTCAGTTTTAAGCTATTAAAGCTTATAGCTTATGAAATTTTTTTAGAAAACTTTCTGAAAATCTGATCTTTTTATACTCAGATTTTGAATGGCATTTTCAAAACAAATCATCCATCTGTCATATTAGTGATACATTTATTAATTCACTTCCACTTCTTTTTTTGTCCTCTCTTTTTCCTATGTTTCTTTTTTAAAATTTATTTTATTGTTAATTTATGGAATAAAACAAGCATTTCTTTAGCATAGTACAATAAGAAAGATAAATATGAAGCTGCAAATGTACTATGCACAATTGTTTTTTTTTTTCTTACTCCTCCTCACTCCCATCCCAGAAGTCTAATGGAACTGTTCCCATTCCCTGAGAAATTAAAAGTCTTATCAGGAAAAAAAAAAGAAAATGAAAGAAAAAACTTTGTTCTAAAGCATGATTTCAATGCCATAAGACAGCTGTTCTTATACTTTATCCTGTGACTCCTGAAGTCTCATATGTTTCAAAGTTTTGAAGTTTTTTTAAGTCCAATTTGTTTTATAGGCCTTGACATCATAAAATATCTCTTTAGAATTCTGTACCTCTGATCTTCAGCCTTGCAGCAAATTGAAAGAAAAGGTAGGCAAAGGAAGAGGCCCAAGAGGATGTTGTGAAATATAGTTTAGGGTAGGAAAGGGAAGGAATTTAGAGGGCTTAGTCATGAATTGTTGTTTATTCATTTCCAACTCTTTGGGACTCCATTTTGGAGTTTTCTTGACAGAGATTCGGGGATGGTTTTCTATTTCCTTTTTAAATTCATTTTACAGATAAGAAAATTAAGGCTACAGGGTTAAGTGACTTTCTCAGGGTCACAGTGCTAGTCATTGTCTGAGAATGGGATGGATTTGAATTCAGGAAGTTTCCCTGACCTCAGGGCCAGGGCTCTATCCACTATGTTATCTAGTTGTATGAAATCACTAGACCTAAGTTCAAGACCTAGTTCTTTGATTTTATCTATGTGACCTTAGAAAAGTAACTCAGTGTCCTTGATCCTGAGTTTCTTCATCTTTTAAAGGAGAGGTTTGGACTGTATCACTTCTGAGGTTCCTTTCAATTCTAGGTCTTTATCACATTATCATGCACCACCAGAGCATATTAACACTTTGATCTTAATCCCTCTCCCACCCCAGCATTTCTTTCTCTTACTAAAAATAAAAGGCTATTCTTACTATGAATTTGCTTCATTAGCATTAATGGTTGCTCATGATATACTGTGGCATTTTCTCTGGAGACATTTAGAAACAAGAGAGTTTCTCTATTAGGAAGGGCATAGACCTAAATGAAACTATAACTACTCTTTTGTCTTGGGACACACCAACATTTATAAGTGATGAAAGCTATTACTCTTTTTGAAGAAACAGAAATTACTGAGCTTAGCCAGTTAAAAAAAAAAGCCACCACATTTAAAATAGGAAAGTTGTAGATTGCAGCTTCCATTGCCAAGTAAGCTTTCCTAGGCTGGCCCTACTTTGAACCCTATAGAAGCCTCCTCTGTCATGTCTCGGGGTCTCTGTCAATAGGGAAAAGTGTCTTAGGGTCTCTGTGTCCCGTTCACTGGATGGTGTCCTGGACTTTTTCCCCCTGGAAATTGAATTGGTTTTAAAATGTTGATTACAAGACATACATTGTGAAGCTTTTGTTGTGTACCAAAATTGCTACTTATAGGTCTAGTGTTACAAAGTACAGACCTATAAAGAAATTACCTTTCTGAGTTCTTTTCATCTCTGAAGTTCTACTCATTGTTTCACCATATGAGCAAAGCTGTAAAACAATTATAGAATCTTGGAGATGAAAGGAACTCTAATGAAAGTGACTTTTTTTTTGGCAAATTCTGGAAATGAATTTTTGGCTTTTCTATTTCATTGAATGTTGGGCTGAGAAACACTGAATGGTTTAATTGTTGGATTTTAGATGCTCGAACTTCTTGGACCACAAGTCAACAGTGCTGAAAAGTTCTTGACCCAGAAAGTGGATGAGACCATATTAAAGAAAAAGGTGAATATTGTTCATGTTGGGACAATGGTAAGGGTGAGGAAATGGTGTTGTTCTTTTTTTTTTTTTCTTCATGGCAGCATAGATGACAAAATGCAAACTCAAAGCCTTAAGATACATAGAGACACATTATCTGGACCTGGTAGCCCAAGCTCATCTGCCCCAAACTGGCAATTATTATCTGGTTAGAACACAGAGCCCTCTAAGCTGTTTCTCTCCCCCCCCCCCCCAAGATCTAGTCCATTTTTGGCCTTGTGATAAACATGGGAAGGGTGATGAAAGAGGGAATTTGACTTGGATACAGACAGTTCAGAAAATATTGTATTGTATATTGGAAAGAGAACTGAATTTGAAGTAATGAGACTCTTGTTTTAATTTTGCCCATATAATTACTATCTGCGTGTCTTTGAGTTTTTTTTCCTCAATAGTATTTTATTTTTCCAAATATATGTAAAGATAATTTTCAACATTCATTTTTGTAAAATTTTTCCAAAATTTTATCCTTTCTTCCCTCACTTCCCCCCTCCCGAAGACAGCAAGCAATATAATATAGGTTAAATATATGCTATCCTTTTAAACATATTTCCATTTATGTCATATTGTGCAATAAAAATCAGGCCAAAAGGAAAAAAAATTATGAGAAAGGAAAAAAACAAAGAAGGCGAAAAGGTGAAAATACTATGCTTTGAACCACATTCAGTATCCATAGCTCTCTCTCTAGATGTGATTGGCCTTTTCCATTCCAAGTCTATTGAAATTGCCTTGAATCACTGCATTGTTGAAAAAAGCCATGACCATTACAATTGATCATCATGTAATCTTATTTTTTTATTGTGTACAATGTTCTCTTGGTTCTACTCACTTTACTTAGTTAGCATCAGTCCATGTAGGTCTTTCCAGGCTTTTCTGAAATCAGCCTGTACAGCATTTTTTATAGAACAACAATATTCTATTACCTTCATATATCATAACTTATTCAGCCATTCCCTAACTGATGGGAATCTGTTCAATTTCCAATTTTTAATACCTCTTTGGGATACAGATCCAATAGTGAGACTGCTGGATCAAAGGGTATGTATGTACAGTTTAATAGCCCTTTGGGCATAGTTCCATATTGCTCTCCAAAATAATTGGATCAGTTCACAACTCTACCAACAATGTATTAGTATTCCAGTTTTCCCACATCCCTTGTAAAACATACGATCTTTTCCTGTCATCTTAACCAACATGAGAGGTATGAGGTGGTACTTAAGTAAGCCATCTTAATTCTTTGGGTTTCAATTTCTTCACCTGTCAAATGACGATTTCAATCTCTGTTGTGAAAATAATAGTTGTTGTTTTTGTTGAAACTCAGTTGTTTCCAATACTATATGATGATCAATTCTGATGGACATGGCTCTCTGCAACAATGAAATGTCTCAAACCAGTTCCAATTGTTCAGTGAAGAAAGCCATATACACCCAGAGAGAGGGATATGAAATGTGGACTACAATATAACATTTTCATGCTCTTTATTGATGTTTACTTGCATTGTGTTTCCCTTGTTAGATTTTTTTTTCTTGTAGATAGGATTTTTCTTGCACAACAACTTGTCAAGGATTTTAACATTATTAACATGTAGTGGACTTCCTGCCATCTAGGGGAGGGGAGGGGACTGGGGGTAAAATTTGTAATGGAAAGCTTTGTAAAGATCAATGCTGAGGAACTACCCATATATATGTTATGCAAATAAAAAGCTTTAATAAAAAAAAAGAAAGAAAAAAAAAAGAAACTCAGTTGTTTCACTAGGAAAAAAAAACCCAACACTACCAGGATTTAGTATCCTAAATCCTTAGCATTAACACTTAGATATATATTTTCATGTCTTCAAAAACAGTACTGTTTTCCATGACCCTTGACCTATGATATGAACTAAACTTACTGAATTAGAAAAATTACATCCTTGTATAAGAATACACACACACACACACACACACATTCATTCATTCATTCAAAACCTAAGTTTTTGGTGATATCTATATAAAAATACAAAGTCTAAGAATATGCTTAGGCATAGACTTGATCACCTTGACTCCTGGGTTAGTTTGTCTCTGTGACTTTTCCTTATCTTCTCATCTCCATGGGAGAATAAAAGAACCTTAATGTTTGACATCTACAGAATCTGAACCCCAGATCTGTTTGGTAGTTATTGTGCAAATAACTATTACCTGATTATCCAACCTTTGAAAATTAAAATTGAGAGATATGCTAAGGAAAGCTCTGGTTTTGTGACAGAAGGCTCTGACAGGACTCTAACTTCTTATATTAGGAAGATAAGTTCAAAAAAAAAAAAGGCTAAGATTGCAGTGGAGGTGGGTGACAAGTCTGGTGGTATTAGCTACTTCAAGGACTGTGCTTTGTTCTAAAGAGTTTGTCATATATAGATGTGAATCTCCTTCTGGGAAGATGAGATGCCTCAGACTTAAGATTGAGGGAACATAATAAACCTGAAGGTTTTTTTGATGGCTTTCTGCCTCTTCTAAAATATCTGGGGAAAGCTTATGGCATTTATTCAAGCTAAAAAATATATAAAAGCATGGTAGCACCTGTTCTTGCTTAAGGAAGAGCTAGCCAAGGATATCAGCTGAGCTTGATGGAGGCAATGGAGCTTACAATCAAAAGGTCTCTGGCAAATATTATAAAGAAGCATATGGTGGAATGGAATCTAGTAGACATTGCAAGACAATTCCAGCAAAGCCTAAGGTATGAGTAAGGAGAAGACCTGGGGGTAAGCAAAATGACATCACTAGAAGATATGATCTTGTAAAACTGTAAGTATGAGTTTGTTATACATATGTTCTGTTCACACATGATCCCCTTGTCTGCACCTTTGCATGAATGCACCCTGACCACATATCTGTTATGTGTGTACCTCTCCACATGTTTTTAATATGTGTTCATTCTTCCACTGATGTGTATATTTGTGGGAGAGCACTCCTCAGGTTTTGGGGGAAAATGTTTTGTTGTTACTTCTTTTTTCTAGGCTATTTTATTTACATGTCTTTTCTTTGAACAAATTATGGCAATCTGAACAAAGTTGAATCCATGGGGGGGTGGGGGAGGGTGGAGAGCTCATAAACTATAATTTTAAAGGCTGAGAAACTACAGAATACTTTGAATCCAGAGTGGCCACTCCCTGTGGCACTCACCCTGTGAGTTTAGATAGGTAAAGGGTACCTTCTAGGAACTACTAAAAGAAAAATTGTACTAAGTATTCTTGTTCCCTTCAGTTTGTAGCATTCTTTCTTTTTTTTTTCCCTCTAAGGGAAATTAAATTCATATGGTAATGACTTATCCTTACCAACCCAAATAAAACATTGTCTTGCAATAGATACAAATGATTTCCAGGCATTGTTAGTCTTATAAGCCTAAGTAAAAACAGCCCTTGTGTTGACAGGCCTCTCCATAGATGGGCTGGCTTCCAGACATATACTTGAAAGAAATTGTCTTTCCCCCATTTAATATTACCTGACATGAGTCTTCCACAAGCTCAACATGAGAGTATTATTGAAAGGTTTTGTCTGCTATTTCTTCCCTTTCATTCACTACAACACCTGATGAAAAATATAGATGGACTATGTCCTTCACTATCCAGAGGTATTGTTTGCATTGTTACTGACGCCTAATGGAGAAGGATGACCAGTGTCACAAATGATCAATTTCAGATTCTTTTTATGCTTTAGCATCTCCTGGGATCATTTTTGCATATTACAGCATTGTATGGGGATGAAACAAGCTTTCCTATTAGGAAAATCAATTTTCAAACCAATCCAAACTTTTACTTCTCATATTAAAATATCCTGTCTTTGATAGAGTAATAGCTCATATTTTGACACTTCCAAATTTGAAAAGGTTGTTACATATATTATCTCATTAGACCTTCATAGCAAACCTTTGGAGTAATATTATTATCCAGATTTCATAGACGAGGAAACTGGGGCTGGGGAGATTAAGTGACTTGCCTTCAGTGGCATAGTTATAGTGTTTCAAGCAGGATTCAAAGCATATCTTTTTGACTTCAGATCCCTATACTCTATTCACCAGTTATCTTTGAGAGGGAGAAAAGTATATTTCACCTAACCATGACAAAATCCCAAGGAGATTGCCCTCAGAGAGTACTAAGGGAGAGACAATATTATGAACAAATGAACATTTTAAAACTCTAGTTTCAGTAGAAACATAAAAATAAAAATAGAATACAACATATCTCAAGAAGCAGCAATAATACTAGTAACAATGATGAATGATTCAATAATGATTTGGAAAGATCTACCTTAGACTTGGGAAAATAATTTGTATTGCAATTAGTTACAGCAAGATGAAGTAGAGCAAGCCGTCTAACTGGAGTTAGAAAGAACTGGATTTTAATACCACCCTACACTTACTAAGCTATATGATTTTGGGCAAATTACTTTGCCCCTACAAGTCTCAGTAGAGATTCTACTAATATTTATCTACCTCATGTGGTTGTTGGCAAATATAACTCCTATTTTATTATCCACAGAGATTATAGATACTGCAACTCTATCTTTAAAAGCCAAGTGGTGCTTTGTGAAACAAGGCGGCCTGGAGTGACGGCTGTGGTATTATCAGGTATTTCTTCCTGTAGAATCAGGGAAGAGATGACTAAGTTAATCTTGCTTTTTCTTGAATATCTATAAAGAATCTGTGTAGAATACAGAAAGGAAGGTTAAAAGGAAATTCTTTTTTTATTGAACTATATCCATTTATTTTAGGGCTTAAAAAAACCTTGATAAAAAGAATTTTATGAAGGGAATATTAGATATTAGCAGTTTATTGTTGGTTGGTTGTTGCCTTTTCTACTCAGAGAGGACCAAAGTGACATAATATTATGTTAGGGTCAGTATACGATGTGTCTAACTGTGGCAATAAGACCAATACAAGCTCAGAAGATCGTACCCACAGATTGGGCACAAATAGCCCATATTACACTTGAAGTGGAGATGTCTCTAAATTTGCACACCTCATATTTCTTTTGAGCTACTGTCATTCTGTTTTGCTCATAGAACACAACACCTTCTTTTATATGGGCACACCCTGCTGGGCAGTCCTATGCCAGTGTCTCCCATGTACCACAATTGATTCCAATGTGCATTCTAGATAGAATATTTACTGTGATGGATGAAAGCAGATAAATGAAAAGAACTAATATGGCATTTCTTGAGAAACTGAATTTATTTGTTATCTTGAAGAAAAATAAAAAAGAATTTGTATTTATTTATTTTTTGCTGAGGCAATTGGGGTTAAGTGACTTGCCCAGGGTCACACAGCTAGGAAGTGTTAAGTGTCTGAGACCAGATTTGAACTCAGGTTGTCCTGACTTCAGGGCTGGTGCTCTACCCACTGTGCCACCTAGCTGCCCCAAAAAAGAATTCTTAATAGAATTTCATCAGTGTTTGGAATAAACTAAAGGATAAAATATTTCCAGAACTGAAGTAATTTGCTTTTATAGTAAAGAACTGAGGTGACTGACTGAGATATTTTTTCAGCCAAAATATTATAAATATTTTATTTTTAATTATTAATTTAATTTGTTAATAAATTATATATTTTGTAAATTTAATTTTATTGATTTATGGGAGATTTAGGGGATTAATATTGAAAGATACAAATGCCTACTATTAGAAAAAGGAGGTTTCTCCAGTTTAATTAATAAGTAGTGTTTCAAATAGTAAGGTAGAGGTTAAAAATAACTAATTAATAGGAAAAGGTTATGATAGTATTAATAAGAAAATACACATATACCCCTAGATTACTCTAAATCTCAGAATAATGATTAAATACGGGAATAAGTCAAGTAGCAGACTGAAGTATAACCAATAAGTAAGTGTCGTTGAGCCCTATAAACCTGGCTACATTAGGATCTCATGAGATAATATATGGAAAATTCTTTGCAAACTTTAAAAGCATTATATAAATGTTAGCTGTTACTATCAAACAATCTTGCTTTAACCAATGTATTACCTTTTCACAGCAGGAGCCCGAAAAGAGAATGCAAGCTCTGATGTACCCTTCTGGGAAAAGGCAATATTTACACAAAATGAAAATGCTAGAAATGAACTGCAAGAAACAAGAGGTAAAGATAACAACAAAGGAGAGGAATCACTATTTATTAATTAAAATTTTGTTAATTTTTATTAATTTATTAATTAAATTTATTATTTATTAATTAAAACCTTGAGGTGTGTGTGTGTGTAACCTTTTTTTTTTCTTCTGTGAGTCTTCTAGAGACTTTAGGAAGAGGTTAAAAATAAATCACTGAGCTTTCAGTTAAATCAAATATGACAATACTATGGGAGCCAATAGCAATACTTATGGGAGAAATCAGGAAGAACTTTTTCCTAATAGGATTATCTTTTCTGTTATTAGCATATATTTTGATATTTTCTTAATATCATCTTATCCGCTACATAACTTGAATGAGTTTTCAAGGAAGGCTTGAAAAGAGATATTTTGAATGAAAATTGTAATTTCTTTTACTTGTGTCAGAGTCAAATCAAGAGTGAGATGATTTTGCCTTAGTGTGGAAAATTGAGAGAGTTCTAATAGAACTCATATGCTGATAAGGAAGAAAGTCTCTAGACTCCTTTCATCGCCACACAACTATCTGTTTACTTTAGGGATTACTTGTTCCATCCCTATTCCCCAAGAATCAAGATTCTTAGATGCCAAATATGAAGAAACACAATTTGTACCCAATGATGAAATAATTCTATGTGACTACCCTTCAAATATTCATAGATGGTTATATGTTCCCTCAAGTGTTTTTTTTTTTCCAAGCAAAACATCTCCAATTTCTTCAAATCTTCCTCATGACCACATTTTCAGTTCTTCTCATCATTTTTGCCATATTCTTATGGACACATTTTACTTTGTCTTTTCCCAAATGAAATGCTTAGAAATGAGCCCAGTACTCCAGACGAGTTTTGACCAGGGCAAAAGTAAAGAACTATTAACTCCTTCATTCTAAACATGATGCTTTTCTGTGCCCTTTAGGATATTATTTGTTTATTTGCCCTGTACATCACACTATTGGTCTATTTTAAGCTTGCAGTTCACCAAGATCTCCAGGTCTTTTCTATAATTTTTATTTGGTTAAGCTTTCCACACACACACACACACCCCATGTTGTAATTATGAATTTGATTTTTTAAATATAAAAAAAGAATTTTACATGTATTTCTGTCATTTCATTTTATTTGATTTTGTTGAGAGATTTCTCAATGCAGTCTCTGTTATCCAATATATCACTTAACCCTCCCAAGTTTGTGCCATCTGAAAATTTGATAAGCATGCCTTATAGGCCTCCTTCTAAGTCATTGATAAAACAACATTAAATAGAAAAGGGTCAAGAGCATGTCATTGGCACTCTACTGAACAGATTGCTCTTCAAATTGATTTATGTAGTCATCATCACATACTTAATGAGTTTGGTTATTCAATCACATTTAAGATGAAGTGATATAGACTGAATGATAGTACAGTACAGTACAGTGTCATTCAGCTTATCTCTCTGTCTTATGTGTGATATACCTAGAATATAGTATAAAACATAATAAACACTCATTGACTAACTCAAGTATAGCATGAAAAATTGTCAACTTCTTTGCTGAAGTCTAAATATGTCATATCTACCACATTTCCCTGATCTACAAATTTAGTGAGCCTGTTAGAAAAGGAAACCAGGTTAATTTATCATGCCTAGATGATGATATTGCACTGGTTTGTACTCATTACTTATTCCCCAAGTGTTCACAAACTATTCCTTAGTAATCTAGAACTTTGCCAAGAATATAAGTCAAGCTCACGTGTTCCCAGTTTGCAAATTCTATCCTTTTACACTTCAAAAAAATGGTACATTAGTTCTTCTCCAATCCTGTAGCACATTTCCCGTTTTCCAGAATCTTTCAAAGATTTGCAATAATTTAACAATCACATATACTTGTTTCTTTCTTTTTGTTTTTCATTATAGCTTTTTATTTTTTCAAATAGTTATCAACATTCACCTTTGCAAAACCTTGTGTTCCAAATTTTTCTCCCTCCTTCACCTTCTTTCCCCTTCCCTAGACAGCAAGCAATCTGATATTCGTTAAACATGTGCAGTTCTTCTAAACATATATCCATATTTATTATGCTGCACATGAAAAAGCATATTAAAAAGCAAAAAATGAGAAACAAAAGAAAAGCAAGCAAACAACAACAATAACAAAAAAGTTGAAAATACTATGTTGAATCCACATTCAGTCCCCATAGTCCTCTCTCTGGATGCAAATGGCTCTCTCCATCACGTCTATTAGAACTAGCCTGAATCATCTTATTGTTGAAAAGAGCCAAGTCCATCACACTTGATTATCAGATAATCTCATTATTTCTGAATCTTGGATATAGTTTGTCCAGGTCTGGAGACTTGAACTCATTAAAGCCTGCAAGATGCTTCCTGATCCTTTCCTCAGTTATCTAGTATGTCCCTCCCCTGTTAAACATGCTTTGTATCATCTTCTGCTCAAATATCATTACTATTGGAAGAGAAAAGAAAAAAATGATATTAGTTGGGAGGCAGGTTAATTTAGATTTTAAATAAAGCTTTAACTTTTGGATCAGAGGAGCTAGGTTCAAATCTTATCTCCAATGAGTAGTACCAATCATTTAATTTCTATGTGTCTCAGTTTCCTCATCTTTAAAGGAGTTGGAACTAAATAGTCTTCAAAAACTCCAATTCTAGATATTGATCCTAAAATGGTGAGGAGGTTAAATTATTCAACTCTTTTTTTCCTTTTCTCTTATTATGAAACATGATAACCACCCTCTATTTGATTCTGACACAAGTAAAAGAAATTACAATTTGAACTCAAATGATCTCTTTTCAAGAGCCCTCCTTGAAAACTCATTCAAGTTATAAAGCAGATGAAATGATATTAAGAAAATATCAAAATATATGCTGATAACAGAAAAGATAATCTTATCTGATTTCTTCCTGATTTCTCCCATAGCCATTGTTATTATCTTCCATAGTATTAAAAATAAACAGCTTCCCAAATAACTACTTTTTTTAAGTAAAGCCTTTTATTTTTAAAATATATACATGGATAATTTTCAACATTTGCCCTTACAAAACCTTGTGTTCTGATTTTTTCCCTCCCCTTTCCCACCTCCTTCCCTAAATGGCAAGTGATCCAATATATATTAAACATGTGTAATTCTTCTATACACATTTCCACAAATAGTATGCTGTACACACAAAAAAAATCAGATCAAAAAGGAAAAAAAATATGCAAGCAAACAACAACAAAAAGAAAATTCTATGTTTTGGTCCACATTCAGTTCCTACTGTCATCTCTGTGGATGCAGATGGCTTTTTTTATCATTGGAACTGGTCTTAACAGATAACTTCTACCATGTTTTCCATTTATTTTCAAAATCCCTAATATTGTTATCTAATTTTCTTCTAGTGACATCATCCCCCCACCCCTAGCATGAATCACCAGAAAGGGATAGTGATCTTCATATTTTACAATTCTTGGAAAGATTTCCAACATGGCATAAATTCACGATTCAGGAAAAGAACAGACCTTTCTGTATTTTTTTTATCAGTCTGACAAATATTTGCCTCAATATCTCCCATCAAGAAGATGTTGACATCTTCAACTGATCATTTTTTATAATGTCTCAACTGAATGCACCTATGGCTCCTTATTATCATTCCTTAGAACACAAGAAGCTGCTTTACTGAGAAAGAAGCCAGTTCCCTCATTTATGGGAAAAGCCTTATCATGCCAATTATATAGCTTCAAATAATCAATATGCATTCTTCTTTACTTTGTCATGCTCTACTACTTTACAATCTCCTGAAATAGATTATAATTTCCCTCTACCTTTTCCACCAGGCTGCCCTCCTTTGAACTTCTCTACTTAGTACCAAAAACCTCTTTATCTTAGAAGGTAATTTCCACCCTAGAACTCACATTTCAGAAGCCCTCTTTGCCTCTAGGGCTATTTTTTCTGAATTGAAGCAGGGAGGTCTTCCTACCCCAACCTCCTAAGGAGAGTTCTCAGGCCAGTTATCTTCATTTTCTATCTAAATTCACTTTCTGCACTTCTCCATCTCCTTACTCTATTTCAATTTTTTTTAGTTATTATCCTCTCCATTCCTTTTAATTGGTTATCTAATTGATTTTGGAAATCACAGCTACTTCTAAAAATTTTCTCAAAAAAGTTTCACTCCAACATGTGTCTTTGAACTTGTAATGAACTGTGAAATGTTCAGTTTATTAGAGTCTCTGAATTCTGTATAGTGAAGGCAGCCAAACTTGGGAAAGAAGTTAACTATTTACTTTCCTGTTACATTAATATAATTGAATCATTTACTGGTTCAGGCTGAATTGAAGAGAAGTCTCCACAGAGAAGCAAGAATTAATAAGCACAAAATGAGAGAACTCAAAACTGAGAAAGTCCTTGAAAACATGCCAAGAGATGATGACAGTGAAGCCTTTGTAACTATGGAGTCTGATGTACCCATTAATGGAGAGAGAGGTGAGTTTAAGTCATTTTTCAATGAAATGAAATATTCCCAATTTGTTTTTAGTTTCATCTGGCAAATTTCTGATGGAAAAAGAGCAATGGCTTTGGGTTACTCTTATTGCTATACTTATGGAATTTGCTAAGTCTGTCCTAATTACACAATTTGGGATTGAGTAATTGGAAGTAAAAAGAGAAGTTTGCAAAACATAGTTGGAAAAGACTATTAATTTACTGTTTCACTAAATTATTATTTTTTTGGTTTAATATAGTTCATTTTTGAATATAGACCAAACTTATAATGTTGACAGTTATATGTATGACATGTAGACAGAGCATTAGTCAAGAAGACCCGAGTTCAAATTCTTCCTCAGACTTTCACTAGAAGTGTGATCCTGGGTAAGTCACTTTATCTCTGCTTCAATTTCTTCATCTGTAAAATGGGGGTAATAGCATTTACCCCCCAGGGTTGTTTTTAGGATTGGATAATATTTGTTTTTTTTTATTTTTTAAAGCTTTTTATTTGTATAACATATATATGGGTAGTTCCTCAGCATTGATCTTTACAAAGCTTTCCATTACAAATTTTACCCCCAGTCTCCTCCCCTCCCCTAGATGGAAGGAAGTCCACTACATGTTAATAATGTTAAAATACTTGACAAGTTGTTGTGCAAGAAAAATCCTATCTACAAGAAAAAAATCTAACAAGGGAAACACAATGCAAGCAAACATCAGTAGAGAGCATGAAAATGTTATGTTGTGGTCCATATTTCATATACATCTCTCTGGGAGTATATGGTTTTCTTCACTGAACAATTGGAACTGGTTTGAGACAATTCTCTGTTGCAGAGAGCCATATCCATCAGAATTGATCATCATGTAATATTGTTGTTGCTGTGTATAATGATCTCCTGGTTCTGCTCATTTCACTCAGCATCAGTTCATGCAAGTCTCTCCAGGCCTCTGAAATTGTCCTGCTGGTCGTTTCTCACAGAGCAATAATATTCCATAACATTCTTACACCATACTTTATTCAGCCATTCTCCAATTGATGGGCAGCCATTCAGTTTTCCAGTTTCTAGCCACTACAAAAAGGGCTGCCACAAACATTCTTGCACATGTGGGTCCCTTTTCCTCCTCTAAGATCTCTTTGGGATATAAGCCTAATAGAAACACTGCTGGGTCAAAGGGTATGCACAGTTTGATAACTTTTTGAGCATAGCTCCAAATTGCTCTCCAAAATGGTTGGATTCGTTCACAGTTCCACCAACAATGTATTAGTGTCCCAGCTTTCCCACATCTCCTCCAACATTCATCATTATCTTTTCCTGTCATCTTAGCCAATCTGACAGGTGTGTAGTGGTACTTCAGAGTTTTCTTAATTTGAATTTCTCTGATCAATAGTGATTTGGAGCAACTTTTCATATGACTAGAGATGGTTTTAATTTCATCACCATTTATCTATTGAAGAGTGGCTTGAATTCTTATAAATATGAGACAATTCTCTATATATTTTAGAAATGAGGCCTATATATAGAGAATTGTCTCATATATATATATATATAAGAATTCAAGCCACCCTTCAATAGATAAGTAGGCAAGGGATATGAACAGACAATTTTCAGATGATGAAATTAAAACCATCTCTAGTCATGATTTTCCTTCTGCAAAAAAAGAATTGTATAAATATGTTTACACATATTGGATTTAATATATATTTTAACTTGTATAACATATATTGGATTACTTGTCATCTAGGAAAGGGGGTGGTGGGAAGGAGGGGAAAATCAGAAACACAAGGCTATGCAAGGATCAATGTTAAAAAATTATCCATGCCTATGTTTTGAAAATAAAAAGCTTTAAAGATTAAAAAAACAAAAAAAAAAGGAAAGAAATGAGGCCTTTATCAGAACCATTAAATGTAAAGATGATTTCCCAATTTGATGCTTCCCTCCTAATCTTGTCTGCATTAGTTTTATTTGTACAGAAACTTTTTAACTTAATATAATCAAAATTACCTATCTGGTGTTCAATTAAGAGGTCCAGATCTTCTTTGGACATAAATTTATTCCATCTCCACAGGTCTGAGAGGTAAACTATCCTATGTTCCTTTAATTTGCTTACAATACCACTCTTTATATCTAGGATCATGAACCCATTTAGATGTTATCTTGGTATGTGGTGTTAGGTGTGGGTCAAGCCCTAGTTTCTGCCACACTAGTTTCCAATTTTCCCAGCAGTTTTTGCCAAATAGTGAGTACTTATCTAAAAGCTGGGGTCTTTGGGTTTATCAAACACTAAATTGTTAAAGTTATTGCCTAGATTGTCTTGGTATCCTATCCTATGCCACTGATCGACTGCTCTATTTCTTAGCCAGTACCAAATGGTTTTGATGACCGCTGCTTTATAATATAGTTTTAGATCTGGTACAGCAAGGCCACCTTCATGTGCCTTTTTTTTCATTAATTCCCTTGAAATTTTTGACCTTTTGTTCTTCCAAATGAACTTTGCTACTATTTTTTCTAGATCTGTAAAATAATTTCTTGGGAGTTTGATTGGCATGGCACCAAATAAGTAAATTAGTTTGGGTAGTATTGTCATTTTTATTATATTTGCTCAGCCTACCCATGAGCACTTAATGTTTTTCCAATTGATTAGGTCTGATCTTATTTATGTGGAAAGTGTTTTGTAGTTTAGTTTGTATAGTTTCTGACTTTTCCTTGGCAGATAGATTCCCAAATATTTTATACTATCATCTGTTATTTGGAATGGAATTTCTTTTTTTATCTCTTGCTGCTGAACTTTGTTGGTAATATATAAAAATTCTGATGATTTATGTGGATTTATTTTGAATCCTGCAACTTTGTTAAAGTTGTGAATTGTTTTCTAGTAGTTTTTTAGTTGAGTCTCTAGGGTTCTCTAAGTATACCATCATGTCATCTGCAAAGAGTGATAATTTGGTTTCTTCATTACCTACTCTGATTCCTTTTATCTCTTTTTCTTCTTTTATTGCCAAAGCTAACATTTCTAATACAATATTAAATAGTAATGGTAACAGTGGGCAGCCTTGTTTCACTCCTGATCTTATTGGGAATGGTTCTAGTTTGTCTCCATTACATATGATGCTTGCTGATGGCTTTAAGTAGATGCTACTAATCATTTTAAGGAAAAGCCCATTTATTCCTATACTCTCTAGTGTTTTTAATAGGAATGGGTGTTGGATTTTATTGAATGCTTTTTCTGTATCTATGGAGATAATCATATGGTTTTTGTTAATTTGGTTATTAATATAATTGATTATGCTGATAGTTTTCCTAATATTGAACCAGCCCTGCATCCCTGGTATAAATCCTACTTGACCATAGTGTACTATCCTGGGGATGACTTTCTGTAATCTCATTGCTAATATCTTATTTAAAATTTTTACATCAATATTCATTAGGGAAATTGGTCTATAATTTTCTTTCTCTGTTTTCACCCTACCTGGTTTAGCTATCAGTACCATATCGGTCTCATAGAAGGAATTTGGCAGCATACCTTCTGTCCCTATTTTCTCAAATAGTTTGTATAGTATTGGAATTAATTGTTCTTTGAATGTTTGGTAGAATTCACATGTAAATCCATCTGGCCCTGGAGATTTTTTCTTAGGGAGTTGGTTAATAGCTTGTTCTATTTCTTTTTCTAATATGGGGCTATTTAAACAATTTATTTCTCTTCTGTTAACCTGGGCAATCTATATTTTTATAGATATTCCTCCATTTCATTTAGATTATCAAACTTACTGGCATAAAGTTGGGCAAAGTAACTCCTAATTATTGCTCTAATTTCCTCTTCATTGGAGGAAAGTTCTCCCTTATCACTCTTGAGACTAACAATTTGATTTTCCTCTTTTCTTTTTCTTATCAAATAAACTAAAGGCTTATCTATTTTGTTGGTTTTTTCATAAAACCAACTCTTATTTTTATTTATTAATTCAATAGTTTTCTTATTTTCAATTTTATTAATTTCCCCTTTTATTTTTAGAATTTCCAATTTGGTATTTAATTGAGGGTTTTTAATTTGTTCTTTTTCAAGTTTTTTTTAATAATAAGCCCAATTCATTGATCTTTTCTTTCTCTATTTTATGCAAGTAAGCATCTAGAGATATACAATTGCCCCTTATAACCGCTTTGGCCGTATCCCACAAATTTTGGTATGTTGTCTCATTGATGTCATTCTCCTGGATGAAATTATTGATTGTGTCTATGATTTGCTCTTTCACCCATTCATTCTTCAGGATTAGATTATTTAATTTCCAATTAACTTTTGGTTTATTTTCTCCTGGCCTTATATTGCATGTGATTTTTATTGCATCATCATCTGAAAAAGATGCATTTACTATTTCTGCCTTTCTGCATTTGATTTTGAGGTTTTTATGCCCTAATACATGGTCAGTTTTTGTATAAGTTCCATGGACCGCTGAGAAAAAAGTAAACTCCCTACTGTCTCCATTTAATTTTCTCCAAAGATCTATCATGCCTAACTTTTCTAACAATTGGTTTACCTCCCTAATTTCTTTCTTATTTATTTTGTGGTTTGATTTATCTAATTCTGAGAGAGCAAGGTTGAGATCCCCCACTAGTATTGTTTGGCTGTCTATTTCTTCTTGCATCTCTCTTAATTTCTCCACTAGGAATTTGGATGCTATTGCACTCGGTGCATATATATTTAGTATTGATATTGCTACATTATCTATGGTACCCTTTAATAAAATATAGTTTCCTTCCTTATCTCTTTTGATTAGATCTATCTTGGCTTTTACTTGATCTGAGATAAGGATTGCTACCCCTGCTTTTTTTTGTTCACCTGAAGCATAATAGGTTCTGCTCCAGCCTTTTACCTTCATCCTATATGTGTCACTATGTTTTAGATGTGTTTCTTGTAGACAACATATTGTGGGATTCTGGTTTTTAATCCAGTCTGATATCCGCTTCCGCTTTATGGGAGAGTTCATCCCATTCACATTCACAGTTAGAATAACAAATTCTTTATTTCCTGCCATCTTATTTACCCAAGTTATGTTTTCCCCTTTCCTTTCCCCTTTCTCCTTTCCCCCCTCCTCAGTATTTTTCTTTTGATGACCCCCTCCCCCAAACAATCCTTCAACCTTTAGATCCCCTAACCCTTTTTTTACTCCTTTCCCCTGATTCTCCTATTTTCCCTTCTATTAGTTTATCCCTTTCTTTTCCTCCTTTCCCTCCCACTTCCCTCTAGCAACAGACAAGTTTCTCTGTGAAATCAAATGTCTGATATACACTTTTAGAGCCCAAACTGATGAGAGTAAGATTTACACAATGCTCATCTCCCTCCCTTCTTTCTCTCAATTATATTAGGTTTTCTTTGCCTCTTCTTGAGATTTTACCTTGTTTTTACCTCCTTTTTTTCAGATATTATTTTACCACTTTTTCCCTCTTTTCCCCAGTATGACAACCTTTCCACTTCTAGTTTTCTTTTTCATATTATCAAAGTAATATCTAGTTAATTATACCCCCAAACTTTAAGTATCCCTATAGTAGAAATAAAGTTCTCAAGAGTCCTTTCCTTTTTACCTTTTTATGCTTCTCTTGAGTTCTGTTTGGAATTTTTTGTTCAGATCCGGTCTTTTCATTAGAAATAGGTGAAATTCACCTATATATTAAATGACCATCTTCTTCCCTGGAGGATAATGCTCATTCTAGCTGGAGAGGTTCTTCTTGGCTGTAATCCAAGTTCCTTTGCCTTTCGAAATATCTGGTTCTAGGCCCTTAGATCCTTCAATGTGAAGGCTGACAGATCGTGTGTGATTCTAATTATTGTTCCTCAATATTTGAATTGTTTCTTTCTAGCTGCTAGCAGAATCTTTTCCTTGGTGTGATAGTCCTGAAATTTGGCCACGATATTCCTTGGGGTTTCAATTTTAGGGTCTCTTTCAGGAGGTGATTGGTGAATTCTTTCAATGGTGATTTTGCCTTCTGATTCTACAACCCAGGGCAGTTTTCTTTCAGGATTTCCTGGAAGATAGTGTTTAGATTCTTTTTTTCATCATGGCTTTCACGAAGTCCAATAATCCTTAGATTGTCTCTCCTAGATCCATTTTCCACATCAGTTGTTTTTCCTAGGAGATATTTCATATTTTCTTCTATTTTTTCATTTTTTGTTTTTGTTTGATTCTTGAAGTCTTATTGGGTCATTCACTTGCATTTGTTCAATTCTTATTTTTAAAATGTTGTTTTCTTCAGTTACCTTTTTTAGCTCCTTTTGTAACTAGACAATTGAATTTTTTTGTTCATTGCACTCTTTTTCCACTTCACTAATTTTATTTTTCAATAAATTAGTGTCTTTTTCATATCTCTTTTGCAGGGCATTATATCCTTCTTGCAAGATATTGTATCCTTCTTGCACTGATTTCAGTTTATTTTCCCATTTATCCTCCAGCTCTCTTTTGAGATTCTTTAAACAATCTTCCAAAAAGGCCTTTTGAAAAGGGGACCAGTGATGGTCCTTGATGACTTCCTCTGAAGTTGTTTTGTCTAAAGAAACCTCAGGATCTGGGGTCTACCCTTCTTTCTCTCGATAGAAGCTGTCTATGGTGAGAGCTCTCTTTTGCTTCTTCATTTTTTTTTAGACAGCGTGGGGGTCTGTTTAAGGCTAGAGAAGCGGAAGCTGCGGTAGTTTGCCCTGGGGCAATTCTGCTAATTAACTTAAGTGATGGGCCAGCGGGGGCTAGGACTTTGCCTGATGGGGCCTAGGACTGTGCCCAAATTACTCCTTAAAAAAGGCAAATCTGCCAGAACACCTGTCCCCAATCAGGGCAGAATATCCCGAGTGCTTCAGATATACCCCAGGTGTTTGGAGTTTGGAGTTTCTGCCACACTGAGCTGAGTCCCACCCTCACTTCTGGGCTGCACCGAGTAAACTGTTTACCCCTCTGCCCGAGTTAAACAGACCTGATATGAAGTTCTTCAGAGATATCTGCAAGCAGTGTCCAAATATTTTTGAATTCGTTGACTTGAAGATCAGTTCAGAGGCTTATTTTATTGTTGATTTGAGAGAAGATCAGAGGAGGACACAGAGAGTCACATTTTCACTCTGCCATCTTGGTTCCACTGCATTCCTGTTTCACTAAATTATTAAAAAATATTTTAGCTACATTATGACTCACTCATTTTTAGGAGACAAACAGAAAAATCTTCATTTATGATTAAATAAAACAAAAGACAAAGAGGTTTATTAATGTTGCACAGGATGTTAATATATTAGAAACAGTTTTTCTGATTTCCCACATAGTGCTCTGCCATCCCCAAGCCAGTCTTATCTAATTCAATCAAATCCAACAAGTCTGTCTCTGATGGAACAGAATTATTCTAAGTTTTCACAATCAAATGTCTCCAGACAAATAGGAATGGTGACAAACACATTAATACTAGCCTATTAAAGAGAGGGGAAAATCTTAAGTTCTGTTTGAGGTGCTACCCCTTTTCTCTCTGAGTTATTCTCCTATACAACTTTCAAGAGGTACAATGCCAATATTGGCATAATATCAGGATATATGGATGACATTATGGAAATGGAAATGTCTCTGTCACTTAGATAAATTTAAGAACTTTAAAGACCTAACCCTTTTTTCCTATTATATATTATTTCCTAAGAAAGGTAGCATCATGTAGAAGAAAGAGAGCTGGCCTCTATACCTTACTAGCTAGAGTCGGGAAGATTGCTTTTGAGATATGCCAGATTGACTATAAATTACAAATTAGTTCGTGATAAGAGTTCCACATAGATGAAATATGGACCCCACTCCAAAAAAGAAAATTCATTCAAAATTTTCTAGAACCCTTCTAATTAAGATTTTCACATGGGTTTAGATTTTCATGAGTTTATATTCTAAATTGGTTCTGCTCTGTCTTGATTAACATCTTCCTGTATTTGTCAGGGAGAGACCAAGTATTTCTTGATAGAGAGTCACAAAGCTCTTTTGATCTCTTTGTTGTAGTAAATGACATTGTTGCTAGTCTGCAAAAGGGCATAGTGAGGCCCACCAATGGAATTGACTCCATCCTCAAAGATCTCTGGCTAAGAATAATTGCTGCTTTCTTTAAAATATGGAATCAAAGATTAGTTTGCATTAGCCACCAATAGCTGTTCAGCTGAGTTGTTCAGCCTTTATACTAATAGCTATGTCATAGTCCCAATCTAAAAGGGTTTTCTCACTTTTCATTTTTCTTGACCTCTCTGAAGCACTATCAATTACCTAATCCAAAATTCTCTCTCCTCTTTAGGTTTTCATGACAAAACTCCTCTTTCCTGGTTTTCCCTCCTACCATATGAGTGCTCCTTTTCAGTCTCTTGTTTCATAATTTAACCAAAGCACTCCCAGTAATAATGGAAGATCTAAACTAGATCTTCATCCCTTTTTTTCTCTATCCTATCTCACTTGATAATCTCATTAAATCCCATGGATTCAATTGTCCTTTCTATGAAGATGATTCTGTTCCTTGTACATGACATTCTATCTCCTCAATCCATACCTTTTAATTGGCTGATCCTCATACTTGAATACTCTCAGCATTCCTCAATTCCTCTCACTCAATTCCCTTCTTTAGGAGATTACCTCCATTTATACTGTATATATCTTGGATGTATATAGTAATTTGCATGTCTCTCCTATTAGAATGTGAGCTCCTTGAGGGCAGGACTCTTTTGTTTTTACCTTTTTTTGTATCCCTAGGTTTAATAAATGCTTATTGACTGACTAATCCCCTATGTAAAAGTTTTGATCCTTGGTATCCATAGACAAAGAAAGACAAGACTTGTACTTTCCCATTGTATTTGTAATACACTCCCAACTTCTTTCTTTCACTGGCAAGGGGTGGGCCACACAGTTCAATTATATGGACAACCCTCTCAGCTTTTGATGGTTGGATTTTGTAATATAGCACAATACTGCCAGGAAGTCCAAAGGATATACTCATGATTAGAGACCTTTCAATGTCCTATCATAAGTATAATATCCAACAATACAAAGTTTACAATATCATAGCATGTATATAAATATGTGTGTATAAATGCTTTTTATTTTTATATCTTGTCTATCAAGTCCTTATCTGAAAAACTTCATAAAATGATATTTTTCCCAATTGACTGTTTCCTTTATCCCAATCAAATGGGAAAAATATTTTTATGAAGTTTCTCAGATAAGGATCTGATATTCAAAATATTTGTCTAAACCTAATATATGCCAGATTGCCTTACACTTTTTTCTAGAACTTTTTATAAAACAGGGAGTATTTCTAAGTATTTTATGTATTTTAAATCAATATTTGTTAATTATGTTGTCTGTAATTCTCCTGTGCTTTATCTTTCTCTCATTTTGATATTAGAATTATATTTGTCTCACTAAAGAAGCAAAGAAGAATATTTTAATTCTCATTTTTAAAGAATAATTTGTGCCATATTGATATTATTCTTTAAAAGTTTGACAAAATTGGGGCAGCTAGGTGGCACAGTGGATAGAGCACCAGCCCTGAAGTCAGGAGGACCTGAGTTCAAATCTGGTCTCAGACACGTAACAGCTGTGTGACCCTGGGCAAGTCACTTAACCCCAATTGCCTCAGCAAAAAGCAAAAAAAAAAAATTTGACAAAATTCTCTTATGAATTCATCAGGGGCAGCTAGGGGGCACAGTGGATAGAGCACCAGCCCTGAAGTCAGGAGTTCAAATGTGGTCTCAGATACTTAACATGCCCTAGCTGTGTGACTCTGGGCAAGTCACTTAACCTCAATTGCCTAAACAAAAAACAAAAAACAAAAAAAACAAAAAACAAAAAAAGAATTTATCAGGGCCATTTTTCCTCCATTGGTAGTTCCATTACATGTAATTCTTTTTCTTTACCAACATTAAATTACTTAAGATTTCTATTTGTTCTTCTGTTCTGGGTATTTTATGTTTTTGAAGGTATTCCTCACAAAATAACTATTATGAAAAGGTCTTGCATGACTATACATGTATAACCTATATATATATTAATATTCTCAATAGGAGAAGGGAAAGAGGAGAGAAAATCTGGAACTCAAAATTTTAAAAATGAATATTAAAAATTGTTTTACATATAAATGGGGAAAATAAAATACTAAAATAAAGGGGGAAAATAAAGTGTTATTCTTTCTTTTATCTTCTCAGATTTATTAACATATAACTATTCAAAATAAGTTCTTGTAATCCTTTATTTTCTTCTGTTTTTGCTGTTCAATTTTCACTGATCCCTGTTTTGCCTTAAGTGATTTCTGAGAAGACAGAACTGGTCCCAAATGAATAACAATCCTTTTTCCTTTTGGCCTGATATTCTCTCCCTCCTTCCCCACACTAGTGCCTTGTTCCACTTCCCTTTCTGTTTCAATTCTCTGGTTGATCCCTGATGCAGCATATTACCACTATTATATCTTCTTTTTCTCTAGAACAATAATAAACACTTTTATAGAATGTACTATGTGCCAGGCACTGCTCTAAATACTCTGCCCATATTATTGCTTTTGATCCTCATAACAACTCTGGGATATAGATACCATCATCATTCCTATTTTACAGATGAGGAAACTGAGGTAAACAGGATTAAATGATTCACTCAGGGTTACACAACTCAGATCAGAGTTGAACTCAGGTTTTCCTGATACCAGGCCTGGCTCTCTATCCACTGCACTACTTAGCTGCCCAGAACAAAACAAGTCCAGCTGTTAATCACTCTTCTTCTTTATTAGCCTGAGAGTGCATCTCAAGAACTTATTCTCCTCTTCCTTTGCTGGGCTTTGTCTTTCTTACCTTCTAGTGTCTATCTTCTACTTTTCTTATATTAAAAATGTGAAAAAAAAAAAAAAAAAGGTTCTTAGTTTCCCTGGTGAGACAATCAAGAATTGGTTCTCAGGCTGTAATTTGGAGATCTCTGTTCTGGGGGAAAAGAAAAATGGCAGTAACTTTCTTCACTAATTTCTGTATTGGTTCACATAGATCAAAAGAGGTAATATGATTTTTGTCATAAAAATGAAATTTAAAAAGAAGGAAATCTAAAGGTTTGAACAGATATTAGTCTTTCTAATGCCAGGCCTTCAAAGTATTATTATATATAGATAGTTATGAAACATATATATCTAATCCTTCTTGAACTCCCAACTGCCTATGAAACATGGAGGACATCCAACTAGATGTCCTGTAGGCAAACTAAAAATGGCCAAAATATCTACTCTCCCTGATTTCCTTATTTCTGTTGAGGATACTGTTATCCTTATCATTCAGGTTTACATTGGAATCATTATTAACTCTTCCCTTTCATCCCTTATAATCTAATCATTCTTGTCAATTCTACCTCGGCAGTGCCTCTCACATCTGTCCTCTTATTTTTACCCATATGGTCACCATTCTAACTCAGACCATAATCATCTCTCACCTAGAATATTGCTATAGCATTCTAATTGCTCTAGCAGCTTTTAATCTCTTTTCTCTCTAATTTATCTTTCACACAGCTGCCTAAGTGATATTTTTAGGGCACAAGACTGACTATGTCACTTTCCTGATAAAACTCTAGTGGGTTCCTCTTGCCTCTGGGATAATATAAACTTCTCTGATTAGCATTTAAAGTCTTCTCAGTCTGGTCCCAATCTGTCTTTCTAATCTAATTGCACATTTGTATTCTTCACAAATTCCTAACTGGTTTACTTTGTTATTCCCCATACACAGTATTTCATCTTCTGCCTCCTTGCCTTTGTATAAACTGTCCACTATGTCTGAAATTCATTTCCTCCTCACAAATTACATCACAAAAATTAGATTCTTTCAAATTTCAGCTCATGTCACTTCTTATACCATGTCTATCCTAACCTCAATGTCATCAATTCAGAAATTACTTTGCAAGCTGCTTTATATGTATATATATATATAGTATTATTTATTATTTATGTTGTTAGTAACACAATATTATTAATATGCATATATAATATTCCTTTTCAACATATAGATGCATACCCTCACATATACATGTGTACATGCCTACATGTGTATGTGCATATATGTGTGTATGTGTGTATATATACCTACATATACATATATAGTTTTGCCCTAATAGAATGAGGACAAGGCCATTGGGGGAGGTTCATTATATCTCTACGTCAGTATCTGGCATATTATGAGTACTTAATAAATGTGTATGGAATGAATAAATTAATGAATGAATCTAGATTTTTTTTGGAAGCAAACTTTCCTTATATACAATATTGACTATGTTGGATTGAATTCTAAAATAATTTTGGTCTTTCATAGGAAATGCATGGAATAAAGAATTTGTAAAATATCATGAATGGAATGGATATCATCCCAGGAAAAGTGATGAATTAAGAAGATGGTCCTTCAAACAGCAGGTCCCAGATGAATTATTTTGGGACAGTTCTAGCACCAATTCAGATGAGTCGGAAAAAGATGAAAGGAAATGCTGGACACTAGTGAGGACCAAGACAGAAAAAATTCCAGTTTTTGATGAATTCTTTGATCAAGAGTAAAACAGCTACAAGATTAAGGGAACTATTTCATTGGGGAAAAAAAGGGAGAAGAGGGAATGGATTGAAAATTTCAATTACTTGTGATTCCAGGACCTAGAATAGTGTCTGGCATATAGGAAGTACTTAATAAATATTTTTGGACTAATTGATTAATTGTAGTACTGATTCAAATTGATAATAGACTGAATAAGCTATATTTTTTTAAAAAGCCTTTATTTTTAAAAATGGAGTTTTCTTAGTCCCAAAGTATTATATTTCTGTCTCACTTATAAAACAAATAAATTAGAAGATTGGTTATTCATATAATGCTCTTTATTTTATTTACAAGAATTACAACAATGGCGTTTAAAATACCGAGGTCATCTAGGAAGCTTATAGGTTTGTTTTCATATAACTAACTTTTGGTTTTAACATAGAGGCACTTGGAAGACTATAGAAATATTTAATATGTTAGGATTATCGATTAAGAAAATAATGATTAAATGAAATTAAAACAAATCTAAGAATATAATGAAGATTCATTGGGTATAAGAATTATAGAGCTACAAGAGTTCTTGGGGATTATATAATCAAGAGAAAAGGATTCTATTTACAAAAACTAAATGTGTATGTACTTTGAAAAACATCTCTTGTGAAATCCAAATGCAGCTGCCTCCTCAACATTATGTGCCAAGAAATAATATTTTATTTAAAAATATTCAGGTTATTTTAAAAACTTTAAAAATACCTAATGTTTTATTTTATAATATATTCCAAAAAAGAAACATAACCCCAAAACTCATTAAAATTCATCAAATTATTATCAAAAGCTGATACAGAACTATAATTAGGAGATTTTTGTTTTTTTACCTGGAGGCAAAAACAATTGTGGGAAGGGTCTATAGTATAAAGAACACTTTGATATCAGATTTAATTTCTTTGGGAAAGAATACCATTCAGCCCTAACTCTTGGATTTTGGGGAGAAGTTAGACCTTAGGAGAGGTAAATGAACAGTCATTCCCACCCAAGGAGATATGTGTTATCCTGTAGAAAAAAACATTTCCAGAAAAAACACCCCTGTAGAAAAAACATTTCCAGAAAAAACACCCCTGAATAAGGTGTCTGACAGGCAGTTTAATATTAGTGGATAATGAACTAGACCAGAAGTCAAGAATATCTGGTTGAAATTCATCTTCAGACACTAACTAGTTATATAGGACTGGACAAGTCACTTCTGCAACCTCAGTTTCCTCATCTGTCCAATGTGAATAACAATAACAATTATACATATAGTACATGATTTTTTCAAGACTCAACAACTAAAGCTCTGTATTAATGTCAGCCATTATTCTTTCTTTTTTGTTCTTGCAGCTTCTGTTTGGCCTACAACATGCTTATATTTCCTCTTTCCTAAAAAATAAATAAATATCTTCAAAAAATCCTCTCTTGGCCCATCCATATCTGGTATATGATTCCATCCCTTGGCTTCTACATTTATTTAAAAAACAAAAACAAAAACAAAAACAAAATGTACATTCAGCTACCTCTCCTTTCTTTCCATACATTTATTCTTCAGCCCTTTCTGTCTCTTCCACCCCTCTGAAATTCTTTTCTCTAAAGTTCAATGAAATCTATGGTGGTAACAATATCCTAAGATTTTATTCCATCAAGTATAAAGCATATTTTTATTTAAAAGATAATGAAAATATCCTTGAAGATTAATTGATTTAGGGGACCAATTTTTATAGTTTCCTGGTATCTTTAGTACAAAAAATTCAGGGCACAAGTACCCCTCTGGATCTTCCTTCACACTGCTAACTTCATGTTAATCATAAATAACACAAAGGCAGAGAAGCTGTGCTCAACTGAATCAAGGCTGTATTCTTGCTGAATGCTTTTTCCCTACTTTGAATAATCTGTCCTTGCTATATCTAAGTAAATCTTTTGTTAACTATCAGATTTTTCTGCGAGTGTATAATTTCATTTCTATCTAGAAATTGAGTTATCACACCTGTATGAAGCAGGCCTGGCTTACCATAACATTTTTATCAACAAATTCAAGGGATTATCCTTTCTGACATCTTTGCATGTCCTTTCTGAATCTAGATATATCATCCTGTCTTTCAAACTATTTCTATTTTCAAATCTACTTTTCTTTCTTTTTTCCATAGGCACTCTCTGATTAGTCTCATCAACTCTTATGGCTTTGTTTATTTTCTCTATGTGATATGACTCCCAAATCTATAACTTCATCCCCAGTTTCTTTACATTGACTCTTCACCACATATTTCCAGCTGCCTTTTGGATATATTCATTTGAATATCCCACAGACATTAATAGAATAATGTCAGACAGGAGTGAAAGTCTTTTGTAGAGTATTCTATGATCTGGCTGTGGCTCTGTGCTTTTTTTGTAGATTTGTTTTGGGAAGGTTATTCAAGATTATTAGGAAAAATAGCCAAGTGATTGGATTATGGAATCAATATCCAAAAAGATCTCTATGAGCTAGAGGAAACTGCTGAATTTCATCAATAGATATTAGATAGATTAGATTAAAAATTTTATACTTCCAGGAACTCTGACTCATTAGTATGAGTATTTCCTTCTCACCTTGAAAATTCCCTCTGTCCCTATGGCCTTCTCACCCTCACCACCCTTTTCCCATTGGTGAGTTCCTCCTGGAATTTCTATTTAGAGGAAAGGCCTATGCCAGTCATCTTTTTTTGTTTTTCTACCAGCTCTGCTTCTGATCCCTATTTTCCAGCTTCCTTTTATGTGTTATCTTTCCTCCACCAAAATGTAAGCTCCTTGAAGGCAGAGATTTTGTTTTAGCTTTTATTTAGACCCCCAGGACTTATCACAAAGTCTAGCACATAGTAAACACTAAATAAAAGCTTGATAATTTGACTAATGCAGATCACAATCTTTCTCTAATTTAGTAGAAATTTATCGTCAAGAAATTTATTACTCTGTGGCTGATCTAGCAGTTAGTCCATTTGACTTTGCTGGTATGATCTTTGGATGACAGACATGCATTTTTCCATGGAGTCCACATTCAAGGTCTTCAGGGCTTGGCAGAACTTGTCAAAGTTTGTGATCCATTACCATAACCTTTGGCATGGCTTCAGGATATGATGAGGCATGTGAGTAGAATTTAGTAGAAGTAAAAGTTATATTCAATAGTGATAAATGTAAAGTACTACCTGGGAATTCAAAAATTAATTGCACAAGACTTAGGGGAGGCAGGACTAGATAATAATTTGTGTATAAATAATCTATAGTAATTATTAGCATATTAAAAGTTCAGTTTGAGTCAATAAAATGATCTTTTTATTTAAAACTTGTTTTTATTTACTGTCTTGAATTCTAAATTCTATACTTATATCCTTCCTTCTCCTCTCCTCACCCTGAGATGGTAAGCAATCAGATATAAGTTATACATGTGCAATTATGTAACATTTCCATAACATGATATTTTGATAATAATAGAGCACTAGGCCTGAAATCAGGGAGATTGAGATCAAAAACACCTCAGCTACTTATTGGCTCTTAGGCAAATCACTCTATCTCTGTCTACCTCAGTTTCCTCCATTGTAAAATGGGGATCACAAAAGCTCCTATATCCTAAGGTGTTGTGAGGATCAAATGACTTAATACTTGTAAAGTGCTTAAAACAGTGCCTGGTACAAAATAGGCTTTTAACAAATGCTTGTTTCCTTTCTTTTAGCAAATAAAATATTTCATTTATAAAATAAAATTTTATGATCTTAGGCTATATTAATAGCCAGGTTATGTTCAGAAGTAATTATGTGATAGCCTGGCTTTATACAACTTCTTTAGTTCTGTAGACAACATATCGGAAAAGACATTAATAAGCTTTCACATTTCAGAGGATAGCAACAAGATTGTTAGGAAGAAAACTTGGTACATACGGCTTATTAAAGGACCTTAGATATTTAGTTTGGAGGAAAGAAGATTTGATATTTTAAAGTAATATAGGGGGAGGGGCATCTAGGTGGCGGAGTGGTTAGAGCATCAGCCCTGAAGTCAGGAGGACCTGAGTTCAAATCTGGTCTCAGACAAGTAACAGCTGTGTGACCCTGGGCAAGTCACTTAACCCCAATTGCCTCGGCAAAAAGCAAAAAAAAAAAAAAAAAGAAAGTAATATAGGGGCTAGGGAATATGTGCTAGCTGTCCATTAAGTTCTTGCTGTATCTACATGCAGAACTTTGCAGGTTCCAGGGTTCTTTGACCTTTCTTTATTGGCACTAGGATTATTGTCAGCACATTTGCTCAGCAATAGCAGCAGCAGACAGGCACCAAATAAATCCTTACTTACTGTAATCTGA